>CAWUFW010016754.1:0-294239 GCA_963921515.1 Calotriton arnoldi | reverse complement strand
GAGTGTCTCTTCTGCTCGGGCCGAGCGTCGGCTGCCACCTAAGTCGTGCCCTGACTGCCGGAACTTCATCCGAAGGCTTCTTGCGAGAGCGGCCCCAAAGCTCCTTGAAGTCCCAGGTCGGGCCCGCGCTCGCAGCAAGCCCCCCGGTCCCGGGAGAGGTCGCAGGGGCCGGACGCGGAGTCCCCGCCGGCTCGTCGGAATCTGGGTGCCTCGCGCTCCCCGGGGGCCGGGCGACGGCAGTCGGGAAGCGGCCATCGCTTTCAAGACTTCGCCCGCCGGTCGCGCGACCTCGGCTGAGGCCCCGCCCGGCGCCCGTCTCCCGCCCCCGGCCCCGGACGTGCTCGCCAGTGCCGAGCTCGCCCCCGCCACACCCGCCCTTCCCCGGGTTCGGGGGCGGACTCCGGCCGAAGGTACAGGAGTTCCTGTCGGCCATGGCTCCGCCTCTTCGGGCCGCCAGCCCTCCGGTGCGCCTTCGGGCCCCGGTGGCCCATGGTTGCTCCAAGGCGCCGCTCGCCGGCTCCCGGCGTCGCCCGGTCCGACCAGCCTCGATCCCGGCTCCGAGCCGGCCCCGGCCTCGACCCCCGGCTCCGGCAGCCGCAACCCCCATCGACGCTCGGTCGACCTACACGACGCTCTCCGCCCGCCGGCGCCGACGACTCCGGCAGCCGCTTCTCCACGCCGCCCTGAGGCTCCGGGCGGCTGTCCCCCGGTTCCTTCCGGCCCGTGACCTGGACCCGGAGCTGACGCCAGCCGCCCGGACGCCGGCTCCGGCGCCCACGAGGGCCTTGGGTCCCAGATGTCCCTCCTCCTCCATCTTTTCAACCAGAGGAGGACCCAGGAGGACTGGGAGGGGTCTGACGACCTCTCAGACTGCTGCCGACTGCCAGCTATCGATCAGGACTGGGCAGCAGAGCGCTGGGGAGGCCAGTGGTCTGGATACCTTCCCCTGACACTGGCATGCATGTCTCCCTCCCGTGGCTAACGGAGGAGGGGGCCGACTTCTGCGTACGGTGTTGCGTAGGGCTGCTGGGGCCTTAACGTCTCCAGTGCTCCCTACAGTGACGGTCACAGCCTAACATCGGGACAGAGGTGCTTCAGCGCCGGCGGTCTCCTCCTCTGCGGAGCCTGTGCCGCCGTTCAACGACGCCCTCACTGACGCCTCTTTGTGGCGCCTGGTCCAAGCCCACCACAGGGGCTCCCTGTGGATCGGAACGTGGCACGACGCCATCGCCCGGCTCCGGGCGACCCCCCGTTTCTCTCCGTCAACACCCCACCCCTGAGAGCCTGGTCGTCCAAAGCCTGCTCCGCTCCCCAAACCGCCTTCCCTACCGCTCCTCCGGGATAGGGAATCCAAGCGCCTGGATCACTTTGGGAAGAAAGGCTTTCTCTTCCTCCAGTGCTGGCTTTTCTGCGGTCCGTTAATACCGCTTGCCCCCTTGGGCCGATGTACACCACTCCCCGTGGGATTCGGGTGGCGGATGCTTTGGCCCCAGTGCCCTGAGGAGTCCAGGCACTGCCCACCGCGCACATTGCGGACGGAAGGGATGCCGGCCAAATACACTATCCGCTGTGGCCTTGACACCGCCGACTCGCTGGGCAGACGCTTGCAACGACGGTGGCGCTCACGACGCCACGCCTGGCTGAGAACCACTGGTCTTCAGGGGATGTCCAGAATACTCTCATGGACATGCCCTCGATGGAGTCGGTCCTGGGCTCCAAAGGCGGACCGATGCGCTGGACGCGTCATGACTCACGGGCTACTGCCGGGGTCCCTGGGCCTTTCTGCTACGCGCCTCCGCAGACGTTTCTGCTTTTCGCCCCTATCGTGGCCACGGGGAGGGGCGCCCCATCACGCTCCAGCAGTTTCCCAGCCACCGGCCCGCGCAGCAGGCGTCTTCGCGTGGCCGAGGACGGGCATACCGCCGTGGCGGATCGGGCAACCAGCGTGCGGGTCAGGCCACCACCTCCAACCCGTCCGCGGCCTGCCAAGCCCTCCTAGTCCCTCCTTTCAGGTGCACGGCACGCCAGCCGGGGGCAGGGTCCCCCATCACCTTCCCCACTGGCGTCACCATCACCTCGGACAGGTGGGTCTTGGACATTGTCCGAAGGGGGCTACCCCTCCCCTTCGAGACCACCCCCCCAGCCATGCCACCTCAATTCCACCGCATGTCAGGGGATCACTTGGTGCTTTCTACAGAAGGAGTCACGGCCCTCTTGGCCAAGAGGGCCATCGAGCATGTTCCGACCCCAGAAGTAGGGCGTGGTTGCTACTCCCACTACTTTCTGGTGCCCAGGAAGGCCAAGGAGGACATGCGTCCTATCTTGGACCCTCCGGACCGACAATCGCTTCCTCCGGAAGGAGAAGTTCAAGATGCTCACCCTAGCTCAGGTCTTGACTGCCCCCTCGACCCCCGGAGACTGGTTGGTAGCGTTGGCACCTGCAGGACGCGCATTTCCACATCCCCGTCCTGCCGGCCCACCGGCGTTACCTTCGGCTCCCACGGTAGGCCCCGAGCATTTTCAGTTCACCGTGCTCCCCTTTGGCCTTACCAGCGCCCTCGGGCGCTCACGAAAGTGATGGCGGGTCGCAGCTCACCTGCGCCGGGCAGGGGTTTCCGGTCTTCCCCTACCTCGACGACTGGCTGCTGAAGGCGGGCTCTGGCCCCGGTGCGGGCGGCTGGCCCCACCTCCAGACTACGGCCGAACTCCTGCACTCGCTGGGGTTCTATCAATGTGCCAAGGTCGCATCTGCTGATTCCTTTCTCCACAGCTCCTTTTCATCGGAGGCAGTTCTGGACACGACGCAGTTTCGGGCCTATCCTCCCGAACGGCGAGTCCGGGATATTCAGGCTATGATTCCCATCTTTCCGGCCCTCTTATCCTGGGTTTCCTCGGTACGGATGACCCTGAGGCTGCATGGGCCTCATGGCCTCCTGCATCCTGCTGGTCAACCATGCCAGATGGCATATGCGGGCTCTGCAGTGGGACCTGAAGTTCCAGTGGGCGCAGCACCAGGGCGACCTGTCCGATCACGTCCAGATCTCGGAGGGGACTGCAAAACAGTTGCAGTGGTGGCTCTCGAACCGGCAATGGGTCATGGGCAGATCCCTCTCCCTTCCCCCAGCCAGAGCACACAGTTGTGACGGACGCGTCCCTTCTGGGATGGGGCGGTCACATGGGGAGAGGCGGAGATCAGAGGCCTCTGGTCGCCCGGTAGCGGAGTCCCGGCTCCATATCAACCTTCTGAGCTCCGGGCGATCCTCGGCTTTGCACTCAAGGCATTCCTTCCCTCTGTCAGAGGGAAGGTAGTGCAGGTGTCTGCATGACACACCACTGCCATGTGGTACTGCAAACAAACAAGGCGGGTGGGGTCGTGGACCTTTGCCAGTGAGGCTCTGCGCCTTCTGGACATGGCTGGAACACCAGGGCATGTCCCCGGTGGGTTCAACACCTGCAGCAGGCTCCCTGGAACGCCGGTGGGCGGACGAACTCCGCGCCGCAGGTGCATGATGGATCACGAATGGCGTCTTCACTCGGAAGTGGCGCAAGGACTCTTTCTACAGTGGGGAGAGCCTTGGTTAGATCTATTCGCCACCGAAGAGAACGCGCAATGTCATCAGTCCTGGCGCGTTGGAATTTCCAAGGCGGCACTCGCTCGGCGACGCTTTTGCGTCACGAGTGGAGTTGCGGTCCATTGTACGCCTTTCCGCCTATACCACTTCTACCCAGAGTGTTAGAAGAAGATTCGGCACGACCGGGCCCAAGTCATTCTTGTGGCTCCGGACTGGGCTCGAAGAGTTTGGCATCCCGAGCTACTCAATATGAGCGTAGATCCCCGATCCGTCTGCCTCTTCGGGAGGATCTTCTGTCGCAGCAGCAGGGGACGGTCCTCCACCCGAACCTGTCCAGTCTACACCTGCTTGCGTGGAGATTGAGCGGCGTGCAGTTGATTCCTTTCGACTTGCCTCCCGAAGTTTGTGATGTGATTCTGCAGCCAGGCGTCCCTCCACTAAGGTGGTATACGCCTGCAGGTGGAACAAATTTGTGGCATGGTGCACAGCAAAGGCTGTGGATCCCCTTTCTGCCCCTCTTTCTGAGGTCCTTCTGTTCCTTCTCTCTTGCCCAACAGGGTTCTGCCCTGGGTACCATCAAGGGTTATCTTTGTGCTATCTCGGCCTTCCTCAGGCTCCCTGATCAGCCCTCCCTTTTCAAGTCCCCTGTTGTTAACAGGTTCTTAAAAGGCATTACTCACCTCTTCCCTCCTGTTCCGTTTGTGATGCCTCAGTGGGACTTAAACTCCTGTCTCTTACCTTTTAATGTGCGCTCCCTCTTGAGCCTCTACATAACTGTCCTCTTCGTCTTCTGACTCTGAAGACAGCCTTTCTGGTGGCCATACCTCCGCTCGGCGGGTGAGTGAGCTCCAGGCTCTATCTTGCAAACCTCCCTTTCTGTCTGTTCATCCAGACAAGGTTGTTCTTCGGACGCGTCCGTCCTTCTTGCCAAAGGTGGTTACTGCTTTCCACATTGGGCAGACCATCACTTTGCCCACCTTCTTTCCGCCTCCGCATCCTTCCAGAGAGGAAGAGAGGCTCCACCGTCTGGACCCAAAACGTGCGCTTCCTTCTATATTGACCGCACAAAACACTTCCGGGTGGATGACCAGCTCTTTATTGGCTACGTGGGCGCCAAAACGGTCGGCGGTGCACAAGAGGACCATCTCCCGCTGGGGTTACCTTGTGCATCAAGACCTGCTATTCTTTGGCTAAAAAGGAGCCTCCTGTTGGGCTGCGTGCCCATTCCACCAGGGCAACGGCTGCTACCACGGCCTTGGGCCGCGGTGTTCCGCTGCCGGTTATCTGTCAGGCAGCTACGTGGGCCTCGCTGCACACGTTTACAAAGCATTACTGCCTTGACAGTCAGGTCCGGAGGACGGCTTCTTTGGCCGTTCTGTCCTCCAGGACTTCCTTGTCTGATCTTTGTTCGCAGACCCACCACCGGGGTTGGTATTGCTGGGGTATCTATTCTAAGGTAAGGAATCTGTCACTAACGTGTCTCTTTCAGATGCACAAGTTACTAACTTGTGCAACGATATATCTGTGAGACAGTAGTTAGTGACAGATTCTTTACCGCCTCCACCCATCTCCCTGCTCTGCGAACTGATTTCTAGCGTTAAGGACATCCCTTTCAGGGCCCTAGTATTTTCAGACACCTATGTCAGCTTCTTGCATGGCTCTGCGTTCCTGCGCGCGGAAAGTCGTGTACAGAACTGGACGTCAGCGCGCAGGGCGGCGCCAAGTACTGCCCGCGTACGTCATCCCGGCGATCACGACGCCGACGACGGACGCGGAGCCGCACGACGCCGCCTACCGACGCGCAAGGGTACTGCTACGCAAAAACTTTCCGGATCCAGCCTGACGCCTGGGGATATTCTAAGGTAAGGAATCTGTCACTAACTACTGTCTCTTACAGATATATCGTTGCGTCGTTAGTAACTTCAGCTCCCTGGTCGAGGGAGAGGTTGGGAGGAGAATGAGAGTGTTTGGCCGTGGGACCGATGATAGTACACAGGCTAGGTTGACGGCCACGGTGACCCCCCATAGATTAGATGTTGTTTGACCTAGGCTCTGGTATTGGGTGGGGGAGGGTCAGATATTGGGTTCTGCCAAACTTTTTTCCAGAAGACCGTTTATAGAAGAAGAGTGTGGTGGTAGCCACGTTTCCTGTATCCGTGATGCGATAGTTCAGGGTCTGTGATTGTCCCCAGCAGTCCATTTCTTTTCGAAACCGGCTGGCAAATACTTCTCTGGTCACAGCCTAAGCGCTCTAATATGGCCCTCTCTTATGTCGGGGTATGCTGTTGTTCCTGCTGATTAGCGGCCTGATAGGCGGCTTGTAGTTCTCCTGACAATAAGGGAAAGCGTCATATTGACCCCACCTTTCCTGAGGTCAGGCAGCGTTGCAACCCGCTCAGTGTGGCAACCCACCAAAATTCAAAGAAGAAGTCGGGCTGCCACCCTCTTGGAATTTTTGTAATACGCTGCCTGGTACATTGGGATGGGCCCTAGCACTTGAGATAGCACTGTTAACCGTAGGATGGCGGCATCTCAGGCCTTGCTGATTGGTGGTCAAAGGGTGGCCTGTTCTTTTAGAGCTGAATGAAGAGCGCCGCGTTCTTTCTGGGCGGTTTTGGTTTGTTGTTCAAATATAAGTTGTAGGTGTCTTTGTCCTTCTGCCAATTGCGTTATGATGGCCTCTGGTAATGGGTTGGGTAGGGTATGGAATTTAATAAAAATATCTATTTGTCCATGGACAGGTAGCTTCATAAATCTACTTGTCCCTTGTTATCATGTAGTGCACCGTCAAATAATGGCAGCACTCATTATAGAAGAGCTCAATAATAGCCTCTCTGGTTATGTCAGGCTCATAGTATAGAAGGATTTGAATACTAGTGATTTCCTTTATTTTGCCTCTTTTCTGCAGATCTACCCATTCATATTTTCATTCACCCACTGATATCTAGCATTTCACCTTTACATTGGCTTCCATTCCTATCTCTCTTTCATCAGCCTTTCACCATTCTGCTTGTCCATCCATCCGCCCATCCATATCCAAATCTACCCATCCATCCCCAAAATATCCATCTATCCATCTCGGCCATCTGTCCATCCTTTCGCTCACCCATTCTTCCGCCATCCATCAATTTACCCTTTCACTCTTCCATCCTTCCGCTTCATCCATCAATTTACCCTTTCACTCTTCCACTCTTTTCGCTTACTGATCCATCCAATTCTGCAACCCATCTATTCACCCTTTCCTTCAACACATCCATCGTCCATCCACCATCCCTGTCACTCATCCATCCTTTCACCTATTCATCCATCTAGCAAGCCACACTTACACTCATATACTACCTACCTAGCCACCCTTTCACCCACACATCCATCCTTTCACCACTCACCCTTACACGTTAATTATGGGCCTTTGTCTGCTTAGCTGCAGACAGAAGAGGCTCATCAAGAGTCTCCACCCCCCACTGTAGCCAAGCAGCGAGTGGTTCACGACGCCCTTGGGGCCAAACCTATCCTTCCAGCTCCAAATCTATCATTCAAACTCATCCATCCTCCTTCCTTCCTTCCACTCATCCATCCATCCGTCATCCATCCATCCGCTCATCCATCCATCCATCCGCTCATCCATCCATCCACTTTCACCCCTCCATCCACCCTTTCACTCATATCCATTCACTCTTTCACTCATCCTCCATCCTTTTGCTCTCTTCCATCTTTCACCTCCATCCTCCTTTCCACTCATATCCATCCACCTTTCACTCATATCCATCCACCCTTTCACTCATCCATCCACCTTTCACTCATCCCTCCATCCACCGTTTCACTCAACTATCCACCCATCAATCTATCCATCCTTTCCACCCATCAATCTATCCATCCTTCCACCCATCAATCTATCCATCCTTCCACCCATCACCCTATCCATCCTTCCACCCAGCCATCCACCCACTCCATCAGCCATTCATCCACTCATCCACTAATCCACCCTTTTATTCAACTATCCATCCTCACTCATCCATCCACTTTCACCCCATCCATTTATTCACCTTTCACTCACTCACTCATCCATCCATTTTCTACTCACTCATCCATCCTTACATCCATCCATCCACTTTCACCCCATCCATCAATTCATTTACCCTTGCACTCATCCATCCATTCTTTCACTCATCCATCCTTTCACTCATTCATCCATGTATATATCCATCCACCCTTTCATATCAATTATGAACCTTTATCTGGACCTGCAGAAAGAAGAGGCCTGCCAAGAACTCCACCAAATAGCTGCTGTAGCTGCTACAGCGCGTGTTCAGATGCTCCCTGGTGTATGCACAAAGTGAGACGAGAGGCCCAGTGCAAGGAGAGAATGAGGGTGCGCTGAGGACAAAGAATTCCCCATGGGGAAACTAATTAACTTTAATGTAAGCCCTGATGAGGTAAGATATGAGAGGCCAAGGGGATAGGGTCAGGGCAGTCAAAGGGGGCAGAGGGGGTGGGATAAGCAAAGGGCACAGGCACCAGAAACATATGTACAGGCAAAGCAAAGTGCAAAGGAGGTACAGCAGGGCTGCATGAGAAGGGGAAAGCATGGGGCTTTACTGGTGTTCCCTGGAGGCGAGGGCAGGAGGGATCTTGGGGCCGATTTGAGGCCCAAAGGTGAAGCACAGAATAAAAGGCAGGGGGGTCACAAGGTTAAAGTCAGAGCAGGAGCCAAGAGCCAGCCTCTTACATTCCAGTGATGTGAGTGTGTTGAGCCAAGGCTCGTGCTCGAAGAAATGAAAGGACCAGAGGAGGCCTGGGAAGCCACACACAGCCTCGGGGAGAAAGCAAAAGACTTATCTGACAGTGCTGTGGATGTT
The DNA here is from genome assembly GCA_963921515.1 of Calotriton arnoldi. Lineage (NCBI taxonomy): Eukaryota > Metazoa > Chordata > Amphibia > Caudata > Salamandridae > Calotriton > Calotriton arnoldi. The sequence continues at coordinate 285,811 of CAWUFW010016754.1, read as the reverse complement.
TTATATGAGCTGCAACTTTGGAGCTCAGCTCCATCATGTTGTTGTTCTGCCTGGGGAAATTGAAGTGTAGGCCCCAGCTTTTGCATTGACCCTTTCACTGCCAATAAACTGCCTTAGAGCTCCTTATTAACTGGCTGTGACCAAAAGGGTTGAACAGCTGTGTATCGGATTGGTCAGACCCTGTCTACTTGTCCTTTTGGACAAGTTAGAAATTAAAACCTCTTGCCCTTGTAAGAAATACTCTTGCGGTAGTTATCACACGTTCTTGTGAATATACCCCCAGTGTCTAGAAATGCTACCAGTGGTTTCCCATTAAAGTGTATTTTCTTCTTGTATCTCTCTGGGGGATCTCCTGCCACTAGTACCCTTCCCCGAGTGTACCCTACTTCCATGGGTTCCTGTGGTGGTGTACGTCTGGGGCAATGTGACCCCACTCAGCGCAATGAAAGCACTGAGGTCCCTGTAGGGAACCCGTCCCTAAGGTAGGTCTGAAAGGTTGTTTTAACAGTGCTGGTGGTTTAGGTTCCGTTGTTGCTAGGGGAAGCCTAATCCCTGGTCGAGGGAGGTTGGGAGGAGGACGAGGACGTTGGGCTTTAAACTCAGGGGACCGATGATAGGCACAGGCTAGGTCGACGGCCACGGTGACCGATAGATTAGGATGTTGTTTGACCCAGGCTCTGGTATTGGGGGGAATGGTTTCCAGATATTGTTCCAAATAAACTTTTTCCGTAAGATCGTCTATAGAAGAAGAGGTGGGTTGTAGCCAACGGTTTCCCAGATCTCGTATGTGATAGTACAGGGCTCGTGGATTGTCCCCAGCAGTCCATTTCTCTTTTCGAAACCGGCTGCGATAATACTCCTGGTCAGAGCCTAAGCACTCTAATATGGCCCTCTTTATGTCGGGGTATGCTGTTGTTCCTGCTAGATTAGCTGCCTGATAGGCGGCTTGTAGTTCTCCCGATAACAAGGGAGCAATATATTGACCCCACCTTTCCTGAGGCCAGGCAGCGGTCGTGGCAACCCGCTCAAAATTCACAAAGAAGAAGTCGGGGTAGTCACCCTCTTGGAATTTTTGTAATACGCTGCCTGGTACATTGAGATAGCATCAGTTATCAGTTAACCGTAGGATGGCGGTATCCTGTACTTGCTGATTGGTGGTCAAAAGGGTGGCCTGTTCTTTTAGGGCTGAATGAAGAGCGTCGCGTTCTTTCTGGGCGGTTTTGGTTTGTTGTTCAAATATAAGTTGTAGGTGTCTTTGTCCTTCTGCCAATTGCGTTATGATGGCCTCCATGGTAATGGGTTGTGTCATAGTGACTAGACACCAGATCCCACTTCTGACACCACTTGTGATCTTCCTCGGTTCTGGAGGGACGGGAAAAACACCTCTCTGAGAAACACACAACCCAGGGTGTAGAACAGTGATTATTTATTAGCTGCAATAACCACAGTCCTTATAATGCAGTGGGAAAATGCTGAATCACAAATCAATGTAGTGGCATCCCCTGACGTGGTTCTAAGTATAGTCCGGGCCAACAGGTAAGTCCTTGATACTCTTGGCTTCTCGTCTTGTTCCTGAGGGCCACACCATCCGGGTCCTCTTCCTCTCAAAGGCACCGGAAAAGAAAATAAGAAAAAGCAGGGGTGAGGATGTGCGAAATCTGGAAGGCGGATAAGGGGAAGATCAAGTGCACCCTTCCCGTCCCTACTGTGCCTCGTGCCTTAGTGCGGGAAGAAACTGTGCCCGATTACACTTGGGTGCCCTTTAACCCTGCCCACCACCCCTTTACAAAGTACAAAGGCCTCTGTGCCACTTGCCTGAACCCACGACCCTCCTGGGCCGTGGGGCTGGGAGTCTCAGCTGCCTCTTCTCCTGGATAAGGGCTGGACTCACTCGCGTTGCTCCTGGAGCTGCTTTCTCTGGTGACGTGCGGTTTCGGGATTCCGACGTCCTCTCCGACCTCCAGCTCTCCCTCAGGATCCCCGACGCTGGCGACCTCCTCTGGATACCCCTTTGCCTCCGCCGTGTCCTCCGGTCTCTCTCCACTCTCCGCGATCGCCGACCTCCAATCTCCCGCCGGCCTACTTTCCGCCCCTTTTCTGCAGTCCTCTCTCGCGGGTGGAGCGCTGCCTGCACTTCCGCTCGGGCCATTGTGGATGCCATGTTGGGTTGGTCGGGTCGATCCGCGACCCGATCACAGAGTACTTGATTCAATCAGTTCTTTCACTAATCGGAGCTGGTCTTAAATTTTGTCAGATCCAATTCTTTTAACAAATATCTAATTTGGGTAAAGGATCAACGTAGGGATGCCTTCTAGTACCTGATTCCCAGTTCCATATCTGGCCACTCTTCCCAGTTATCTATTCTTAGAAAATCCTGAATATTCTGATAGACATTTATCTCCCATTTATCAGCAGCATTGCTGTCAAGAATAGCATGTTATCGGGGGGCATGGCCAGCAACATGGCCGCTTAGGGCGCGCTTTCGCCGAGCTCTGGCCGAAAGCTACATCCGTCAAGGAATCCGGCAGTCCGAAGGCTCGGACGATAACTGTATTTACTCACCAGATGAGGCAAGCACCAAGGCCACACACCGGAAGACAATCGGGAGGACGATTGGCCTCCATGCGGCGGTTATCGGCCCTGAGACACTCCGCGGCTGCGGCTGTAAAATGGCTCCTGCTTGCTGCTGAGCCGGCCCGGCGGGTCTGAGACACAGCCTCTCATGGCAGAGATCCCTCTGCTGGCGGGTGTTCGGGAGGACAAGCTGCCTCCAGGCTATTGCGGCGGACTGGGGGGGCTGCGCAGATGCCCTCATCTGCCTCGGCTCTGCTGATTCACTGTGAGCCCGGGACGCGGGCCCCCTGTTCCCGGACTGGCGCGGCGGGCCCGCTCGGCGGCCGGGAGGCTTGAAAACACCTGAGCTGATCAACTGCTGGCGCAGCACACGGAGGCCCCCGGTGAGCCGGATGATTGCGGGACGCTGCGCCGCCTGAGGGGACTGCCCGGGGACCGCGACGCAGGAGGACGGCGGGACGTAAACTGGCCCTATGCGGTAGGCCGTTCCAGTGCCCGGGAAGGTGGCAGCCCCCACGGCGGGATCCCCAGCGACTGGTGGATCCGCCTTTGCTCCCCTTTGTGTGGGTGACGGAGCTGGACTGGGCCAGAATCTGGAGGAGTGGCCACCCTGCACCTCGGTGGCCTACTGGTCCATAGCGCCGCGGACTGGGGCCTGATAACTCCACCAGCGGGGACCGGCGATGTCCTGGGGCGTGCGAGGGAGCAAGAGTGACCATCCCCCCTCTGCCCTGCCCTTGTGGGGGAGGGCTGCAGCAACCTGGCTGGGGGGACAGTGCCCAGCGGAAGAGGGGTCCCCCTCCCGCCCCCCTCTATCTGGGTGTGATCGGCGCTGGAGCCCTGGCGGGACCTGGATGGCGTTGACCGTGCTGACCCTTCTTTGCTGCGTGGTCAAGATTGGACGCAGTGGGGGCAGCTCGACGTTCTGCCGTTGGGAACAGCGCAGGGTGGCAGTCCATCCGGGGTGTGTGGGGAGGTCCCCCCACCCCTCCTCCGCCACTTGAGCTACTGGTCCTGGACGTACTGCGACTCCTTTTGTATCCCGTCGCTGTATCCCCGAATATGGGCAAGGACAAGGACCCAAAGCCTCCGCGCCAGGGGAAAATGGACCGCTAAACAAAAGTTATCACCCCCCCCCCTCCGGAGGAGAGATCGACCAGCCGCTCTGACACGGACACTCTTCTGCAGGCAATCCAGTCCTCAAGGACGGCGCTGGAGGGGAAGATAGGACAGGTGGGCACGGCGATGACGCTCCTGAGACAAGATCTACGCAACCTGGCAGCCAGAGTCACGGAATCAGAAAACAGGTTGGGTGAGGCAGAGGATTCGCTTCAAGATCTTTGCAAAGGAATAGCAGATCTCCAGGCCTTGAACAAAGACCTTCAATGGCGCGTTGACGATGCAGAAAACAGGGCCAGGCGTAATAACCTCCGCTTTGTAGGATTTAGGGAAGGCATTGAAGGGACAAACACATCGGACTTCCTCTACTCTTGGCTCCAGCGCACCTTCTCAAAGGATACATTTTCCACCTGTTTCGTAATAGAACGGGCGCACAGGGCGCTGATGGCTCGGCCTTCTCCGGGCGCGCAGCCGCGCCCCATCATCGCCCGTTTCTTGAATTTCCTGGACAGGGACGTGATCCTTCAAGAGGCCAGTAAATTTGGTGATATAAGGCATGAGAACACACACATAATGATTTTCCCGGACTATAGCAGGGAGGTGCAAAAACAAAGGCGCACCTTTGACTCTGTGAAGGCGAAACTCAGGGACCACAAGATCCAATATATGCTTCTATTTTCGGCAAAACTGAAGGTGCTGTTCATGGGGAAGACCCATTTCTTCCAAACACCAGAGGAAGCATGGCAGTGGATTGAAGAGCGGCCTGTTCTGAAGCAGGTCGAAGCCTCGTCACGCCGCACCCAGACGGCGGCGAGGACCGACCCGAAATTTACCGGTTTTCAGAGAACATTGTGACCTAGGGGGAGCCGGAGAGAGCGCCTGTTGGAGGCAACACCGTATGCTACGAAAGGCAGTGGCAGGATCAGAAGGCGAAGTGGGCATTCATTGGACTCACACCTGTCAGCGGGTTCGCACACCATCCGCCTCCCTGGTCGCCGTGAACCTGGCACAGAGACAGACACTAGGGATAGCACGTCCGGAGATGAAGGGGAGGAAGACCCCTCTCAACATCCCTTGGTCGCTGAAATAGTGGCAATGGAACAAGACGCAGCAGCCGAAACTCTGGTATCATAGGGGGACCCCCCTGACTCACACTCCTGAATGAGAGCCTTAGAGACTTGCCGTGGATCAGAATAAAATGGCGGAGTCAGTTGATTGGACATCCCCCCCCCCGGACACACCATTCACAAGCCCTGCAGAGCGACTGAAGAGCTCCACTCCACCGCAGGTGCAAGGCTAAGACTAGCCACAGACTTGGGCATTAGTTTGCCCCCTTCCCTTTTCCTTCCGACTTTCCTTCTCCCCATGCGGTCTTCCCTTCCCTTCTTCGGAAACACTTTGTTCTTGGTTTTCGCGTTGTACTTTTCTTTCTTCGTTGGTTTTTCTTTCTTGGGGTTCCCTGGGGAGCTGCAGGAGTTCGAACTTGTAGCTTAAAGTTGGGGCAGGGGAGGGCGACAGACCTCTACCACCCTTATGCACACCCTCGGGCGCCTGGCAGGGCTGTGGTAATGGGGGGGGGGGAGGTGGGGCAAGGGGAGGGGGGTCAGGGTTTTCGTTTTTTCGTAATGTTGTTCTGGTTTATTGCTTTTTTGTTAAGGTACAGTCACAGTGGTAGCAGTAGGTACACAAGCAGCCATAATCGGACTGCAGGGCATCACCCTGCTGTACACGTCCATGCGTCCCTCCACTTCACCATAGCCGGTTATGATGGGTTCGGAAGATAGCCCCTTCACGGCCCTCACTTGGAATGTCAACGGTCTGGGGAATAAAATTAAATGAGGGCTGGTATCATCGTTCATTAAACGCATCTTAAGGGCACGAAATGGGGGTTCCTAGCGCGGGGGCGTATACCGTTCTGGCGCATGCGGGGTATACCTCCGGCTCTAGAGGAGTCGCTATCCTGATTAAAAAGTCGCCTCCCTTCCAAGTGAGACGTACATGGCTAGATCCCCAGGGCACCTACGTGGGGGTGACGGGCTTATGGGGTAGGAAAAAGGTTACCATCATCTCAGTGTATGCCCCACCGAGATTGCAGACTAGTACACTACACGGGGTGACGGACATATTGCTGGAGACACCGGGCTCGACACACATAATTGGGGGAGACTTCAATGACGTCATGTATGTCCCTACAGATCGCACGGGAGAGCATGTCCATCCGCCCCCGGTCACGCAGTTGGCCCGTCTTGCGGACACTCTGGGCTTGGTGGATGTGTGGAGACACTTGCACCCGGAGGTCCGACAATACTCGTACTATTCTGGGGCCCACAGGGTCTACTCTAGACTAGATTATATATTCCTCCTACACTGCGCAATACAGGATATCCATGAGACAACGTACATGGCTAGGGGATTATCTGATCACTCACCTCTATATGTTCGGGTGGGTGAGAGGGCCCGGGCGGGACGGGGGGGCTGGCGTCTGATGGCATGGGACCTACAGACTAAGGAGGTGCTCCAGGGCATTCGAGCCGACACAAAAGTCTTCTTTGTGGAAAATGTGGGCTCAGTACAGTCCGGAGTGATGCTCTGGGAGGCGTACAAAACAGTCTTAAGGGACAGGGCCCAGAATCGGGTAGCCTGGGACAAGAGGAAGGCCCAGGAAGAACTCACCACACTAGAGACCCGAATTCTTACCCTGGAAAACAGGAACCTTACACAGAGGGATCCTCAAGTTCTGAGACAACTAGCGGACGCACAGCATCAATACAGGGCTCTGGCCACGCAAGAGGCCAAGGCACAGGCGCAGGTGACCCTTCATAGGCTTTACGATGTGGGAGACAAATCGGGCAAGCTTCTGGCATGGCTCAGTCATAGAGAGAGGGAGGCCCGGTGGGTGGAAAGCGTTACCGACCCCCAGGGGATTTCACAGGCAAAGGATAGGCAGATAGTACAGACGTTCGCGTCCTACTATCAAACCTTCTATGAGGCCCGGAGCCTGAGGGAGCTTTCGGACATAGCAGACTATCTAGCGGGCATTCCTACCCCGTCACTAGAGGAGGGGGATAGAGAGGGACTGGAGGCAGATCTAACGATAGACGAAATTAAACTGGCCATTGCCCGACTACGCCCCGGGAAGACCCCAGGTCCCAATGGACTACCTGCGGAACTCTACAAGAAATGCGCAGATCTTTTTGGCCTCCACCTGTTGAATCTCTTCCAGGATGCGTCCCAAGAGGGAATCCTGCCCCTGGACCTGCGCATGGCCACGATCATCCCTGTACATAAGCACGGGAAGCCCCCCAACGACTGTGCATTGTATCGCCCCATATCTCTTCTCATTACAGAGGTGAAAATACTGGCCACTATCCTTGCCATGAGGCTCCGCCAAGTAATCACTACTCTGGTGCATCAGGATCAGACGGGCTTCCTGCCTGGTCGGGTGACCCGACTGAACTTGCGGAGGACCCACAATTGGCTAATGGCGGTCCAGGACCGTGATACCCCACATTTACTCCTATCCCTGGACGCGGAAAAGGCGTTCGACGCGGTACACTGGCCCTTCTTGGAAGCCACCCTGGTCAAGTTCGGCATGGGTCCCAAGTTTCGGCAATGGGTAGGACTCCTGTATAGGGACCCACGGGCACGGGTCAAGGTTAATGGGCAGCTCTCGGGAGATTTCCCTGTTAGAAGAGGCACCCGTCAGGGTTGTCCTCTTTCCCCATTGCTCTTTGCCCTCACGATTGAGACGGTAGCCTGTGTGATTAGGCACTGCCCAGAGATCCGGGAGTTTCGAACTCAACAGACGGACACATGGGAAGAAAAGATTTCGCTTTATGCAGATGACATTCTGCTTTATATCACCCACCCGGAGACCACGATTCCCAATTTGTTCGCCACTATGAACGTATACGGGTCCTACTCAGGGTATACCATCAACTGGCATAAGTCGGTCATCTATAGTCCCACTGTCCTGTCCGTCTGGCCTACCCTCCCTGGGGCCCTCCAGATAGCACAAACTGGATTCACCTATCTAGGGATTTATCTTACCACAGACAAGAGCCTCTCTTACCAGAGAAACATCAAAAGGGTAATTACCAACTTTGCAGACGACGCACAGAGGTGGAAGTCCCTCCCTCTCACAATTCTAGGCCGGGCGGCCATGTTCAAAATGATCACTCTGCCCCGTTTCCTTTATGCACTGCAGAATGCGTATTTTCCCCTCTCCAGACAGACTTTTCGAGCGATTGACGCGAAACTACGTTCCCTTCTGTGGCTTGGGAAACACCTGAGGATCGCTCTGACTACGTTGCACCGTAATCAATATATTGGGGGCATTTCGCTGCCAGATATAGAGGCCTACTATTGGGCAGAACACCTAACCCCGGTGAATGACTTGATGCATGCGACGACAGACCATCCCACCTACAGGTTGGAACGGGAAACCATGGCGCGGCGTACCTGCCTTCATTATCTCTATGGGGGACAGGGCAGCAGGCGACTTCTCCCGGCCACCCAAACCTCGATTGAGGTGTGGGGGAGAGCGACGAGGGCTATGGGATGGGATCGCAAACCCACTAAGCAGGCACCCCTTTGGCATTGTCCCTGGTTAAAAGAACTCCAAAAACTGAGGGGCTTCGAGGGGTGGGATGCCATAGGTATCTCTACTATAGGGGACATCACGGCCCAGGGTAAGCTCAAGAGCTTCCGCTCGCTTCAGACGGAGTTTGAGCTACATACCTCCCAGTTTTTTAAGTATGCGCAATTATGACACGCCTGGCGAGCGGAGACCTTGCTCTCCCCACCGTTACCAGAGTATGCTCCACTGGAGGGGCGCCTGCTACAGGAGTATGTGCTTACTAAGGCAGTCTCACTCACATACTGAACCCTGAACAATAATACACCAGACAGACTGGGCAGGCTGAGGGAGGCCTGGGAGCTGAATCTGGGCGCACTTGAGAACATAGACTGGGAAGCAGCCCTGATGCACCATCGAGAGGTGGCTATTAAATCCCGTCTCCGCCTCATCCAATATAAAATACTCCATAGAGTCTACTATGATAGGGCCCGACTCCACCGGATGGGCCGCGCTCGAGACCCTAGTTGCCTCAGATGTGGCTATGAAAAGGGAGATTTCTATCATGTCCTGTGGGATTGCACCGAAATACAGACTTATTGGGAGGGGGTTTTGGGGGAACTGAACAAGATCTTAGACACAACGCTACCACTGGACCCTAAATTCATACTGCTGGGTATACCCGGAGATGTAGATCTGGGCCGACCGCACCTCATATTCGCTCAGTTGGCCCTGGTGGTGGCAAAGCGGGATGTAGCACGAACCTGGGGGGGCCGCAATCGCGCCCCAACTCCGAGAGTGGAAGGCGGGGATGGATATGTATATGGCGGCAGAAAGGGTCACCTATAAGGCAAGAGGGTGCCCGAGGAAATTCCGCAGAGTGTGGGGCAAATGGAGGGCTTATTATGGGGCTGGGTGGTGGTTAGCGGGCCTCTTAGGAGCCCCGCTTCTAACGCTAAAAATACGTCCCGGCTCTCTAGTACAGCAGTACTCCGGGGGCGAGGACATGTGGGACACTACACCGGAGAGATGTATGTGGGTGGGACCTGCAGGTTCACAACGCCCTATTGGGGTATGTTTTGGAATGGCATGAGATGTGGAATGTATATGGCTGTCTCTGCACGACTGTACCCGAATATGCTGTGGTTTCGTTTTGTTTTTGGCAAAATACAAATAGAAACATTTAAAAAAAAAAAAAGAATAGCATGTTATCCTTTAAAAATATTGGTGAAAGGAGTAGAGCCGTTGATAACTGGTATGTTAAAATATTTTAACAGTTGTTCTTTACATTTTAAAAACCATTGTAAATGTTTACAGCAAACCTTTTTCGGTTATTTGTTCAGGTGTAAAAAATCCTTAATTTTGTATTCCTTCATAATTAGGTTTAAAAAAACTGTCAATTGGTTTACCAGGACTTTGGGGACAAAACACAAAAATCTGAATGAAAAATGTGTAAAGTTGGCAATATAATGTTCTTTTACATTCGGCAGTGCAAGGCCGCCTTCTGTTGCTGGCCAATATAAAGTGCTCAGTGCAATTCGCTGTATTTTGTTAAGCCAAATAAAAGAAGAAAACAATCCCTCAATTTCCTAAACATTTTTTATCTGCAGGGCACAAGGTAATGTGGTGAATAGAAAATTAAACAGAGGCAATACAAACATGCTAATCAGCATTTCCCGACCCATTAACGATGCCAGCAAACCTCTCCACCTAGAGAGGAGTGCCTTAATCTTCTTGATCAAAGGAAGATAATTGAAAATAAATAAACCATAGACATCTTCCATAGTGTAAATATCCAGATATCTGTTGGGCTTCAAATTCACCAAAGGTCAAAATTCTTGGGGTAAAGAATCAGTCGTACAATTACATAAGAGAATCTCTGTTTTTAACCTATTTTTTTATAACACCCACAGACTGAAATTCCCGAAAAATGTCCTAAACCCTTTGGGGCATATTCACAAGGACCTACCGCCGATTTATCTCCACCTTAACCCATCAAAAGTGGAGATAGATTTAACACCCCATTCACAAGCGGGTGCAAACTGCAGACATCGCCAGTATTCCTGCGATAACTGCCCCAAAACTTATCCCCAGGGAGGACACCACCAACTAACCCTCATGAGATGCAGAGTAGGCGTTCCCGTGCAAAAACACACGAAAACACCACAACACCACTTTCACAACGAACTGCCAGATCTGCGATGCGAGTCAAAACAACGCGATAAGCTGCGGTAGCAGCAGGTATTTAACACCTACCTCCTGCTGGTGTAAAGCCGGACGACTACCTGCAGTAGGCAACGGAGCCCCGCACACAGCCACACCCGAAGAACAAACGACGCCATGGATCTACTCATCATGCAGCTCGGAGCCCCAACAGGGCCACAACACCCACCCCCCCCAGGACCGCCACCACCCCCAGGACCCGTACCCGCTCCCCCCCGGACCACCACAGAGGCAGCGCAGAGTAAGACAGCGGACCTACCGAAAACGCACCAGTCTCACAGACCTAACGCCAGAGGAAGTCATTGCCCACTACATGCTCAAAAGGACAACCATCATCCGCATCATGACCCACATCGCCCACAGGTTGACGGTCCCAACCCAGCGGAGAACCAACATCCCTCCGCAGACAAAGCTGCTGGCTGTGCTGCACCTGTTGGCCTCTGGTACCTTCCAACCAACAACTGCCAGAGTCGGAGGAGTCTCACAGCCAGCCCTATCAAAGTTCATCACACCTGTCCTGGATGTCACCATCAGCTTCATACCCCAGTTCCTTCACTTCCCCCACACTGCGCAGGAACAGCTGGAGACAAAGCAAGGCTTCTACACCTTTGCTAGCTTCCCACACGTGTTGGGGGCCATTGACTGCACACATGTCCCACTTGTGCCCCCTGCGGATACTGCACACCACTACCGCAACAGAAAGCACACGCATTCCATCAATGTGCAGGCAATAGTGGACCACCGGGGAATGTTCACCAATGTAGCTGCAAACTACCCCGGCAGTGTGCACGATTCCTACATCTTCCGACAGCCCATCATCAACCAGCGCTTCCAGGATGGCATCTATGGAACTGGACTGCTCGTTGGTAAGTGCCAAATCAACACACCACACACCTCAAAGCCACCATCACACAACGCACAACTGTGGGAATGCACACGTGACTAAACCACATACAACATGTCAATCAACATGCCCACCTACCAGACACGACAACACAACTCCATGGGGATCCTGGGCTTCCCCTGCACACAATACAGCAATATCATGGCACCACAGCCACACAACAGCTGAACGTGTGGAGATGCGGAATGCAGCCATGTGCGAAGGATGCAAGTGACCCGTGAATGGGAATGTACACAATGACAAGTGAGGCGTGGATGTGCTGGACAGACATGGGTATGCAAACCACAGATATGTCCATGCAGACATCAACTGCTGGTGACTGGAGAGTAGTGAACAGTGGATGCAACCATGTCACCCCAGGCTGTGGGTCAGATCGCGGAAATGTCGCTCACTGTGTCCCCCCTGTGTGCGTGAGCGTAGTGGGTTGGCCCGGAGTACGCCAGGCCTGCGCAGGGGTGTGGACAAAAACCCCATGGCGCAGAGCGTGGTTCTCTCCCAGAAAGGCCAATGTCACTGCCAGGGCGGCGCCTCGCAGTCCGCTACGAGGCCGATGCCGTGAGCAGCGGAGCCTGCGAGCATGTGCGCCTGCTGCACCCCAGGACGCTGATACCCAGACCAGGCCTGCCCGCCCCAGCGCTCCAAGTCCGCACTGCTCACCTGCCGACACCGTCGTGTGTAAAGTGTGCCCACCACGTGCCGGTGATAGCTCCAAGACCCATGCCCGCGACCTTGGCGGCCTCCTCAGGCCATCGCTGTCCTCCGTGACACAGGCCCCCAGGGGTCCCCATTCGTTGACATACTCCACCGCTGCAGCCGGGCTACACTGCAGTCCAGCATGTCCCACATCTTGAACTGAGTCATCATTAATCAATGGCAGGGTCCATGCCAGTGTACGCAGGGCGAGGATTGAGAGGGAGATGCATCACAGTCCGGTGGAAACACGGATCACCGTTACGGGGGAGGTCAACCAGTAGCAAGGACTGACCTGGTGCCACTAACCCTGTGCGCCGTGAGTGACCATCAGCCTCTGGTGGAACATTGTTGGTGTCTGAGCCTGTGGCCTGGGGGGGTTGTCATCAGCAACGGGCAGGTAGGGACTTGGTGTCTGGCATGAGTCTGTGGCATTCATATCGCCATGTTGCCGGACACAGCTGGCATGTGCCCTCTGCATCATGCCCTGGGGGTACTGTTGTATTCCGCTTTAGGGGTCCGTATATAGGTTTTCCTGAATCATGTCCTTATATAGGCACAATTCGCCTTGCCCTTTATATAGGCATAGAATCCCTGTCCTTATTTAGGCATTAACCGTGCACTCCAAATACAGGCATGGTCACCGACATCCGTCCACCCTAACGTCACGAGTTCTTAGAAACCAGACCCTTAAGCTTCGGGAGTTCCCCTAGCACAGGAATATTGATTTCTCCAAGAACTCATCTATTATGTATGAACCGCTATACCTTAAGGGTTTATTCCTGACGTCTTCCTCTGTCCGACCTCACGTCAATGCTAGCAATCCCCGACACCTACCAGGTATAAATATACCTTCCCTTGCCCAAGCAAGTTAGAGGAGACCTCGACTTCAGAGGAGCCCGTATCCCAGCCTGACGCACTGAGAAGACGCTGTCATTCCTGCACGCAGACGAATCCAGCTTCCAGTGTTCTGACTCCCTTCGCGGGGTGTTAGAGTTCCAAGATCCGGCAGGAGATTCCCACCTCTCTCATTCTCAAGGTATGGAGCTGACTAGATCCTAGAGGGACTCTTGGCATACTAGACTTGGCATACTAGACTTAACATAGTCTTAGTATACCATACTAGAGAATACTCCACCTACTTCTATTCTTTCCTATACCTAGACTAGGTTAGGTACATTGGGGTAGAACTAGCTTAGAGACGCATCGTATGAGTACTCGCATTCTTAGCTCATTTTATTTATGTACGTGAATATATGCTAAAAGATAATGCTAGCGCAGTATTATTTATTTCTACTGCTTACCCTGTACATTATTTATCTTGCATACTGCCTTGTGATCATAACAGCACATATCTCTTACACGAGAAACAAGACTGTTCAATAAAACCCTTTTTTATTGAAACGCCCGTCTTTCCTTTCTGTGTAACTCTGTAGAAACTAAGCATGCACGATTGAATGAGTGAAACTGTTATCTATTGTTTCCACGATTCTGAGACATGTTCCGCTTCTAAAGGAAAACAAAGTTGTCATGTTTTTCGGTTGCCAGAAACTACTCCTTCTTGTTCTCAAGGAGTTTCTAGTGGCCTCTGAGCTAGCTGGCACAGGTAATTAAGTTTAATATAATCGATAGGGACATACCGACCTTAGTCCTATGTCAAACCTATAGGTTATATTATTCCAATGCGCAGAGCCTGTTAGGGAAATAGGAACTACACTACATGGCGCCCAACGGTTTGAAAAGGCAGTAATTTAACGCTAGATACTGAGTAACTAATTCGTGCTTTTCTCAGAGACCCCTACTCACATACTCCTTAAGACGTCCGGAGTGGGTAGGGTTAAATATCCGCCATAACTAAATAGGGAAGCACCCTATATATTAGTTGTTTGGTTTGTTCAACGTTGAAGGATACAGCGTTCCAAAATATTGTGCACCTTATCTTTTTGTTTCCTTGAAACTTGTTCTACATTTTTCAAAAACAAAATGCCTGACTCGACAACGGTGACATTGCGGGTCACCCAGCTATAGCAGCTTATAACATCACAGGTTTTATTGAAACCGAGGAGGGTGTCATAGACATCAATCCTAACTTAAGAAGAGCCATCACTCTAAAACTTATAAAACATGGCCTACCACCAAGAGGCGGTAGAGCAGTTTTCGTGATAGAGGCACACGAATCCTTTTAGACAGAGGTATTCTATTCATGGGTAATATTTCCTGAATCAAATTCAGTAACAAGACTGTTTCACTTCTACAAAGAAGATGATCCACCAGAGGAATATATTCCTTTCGAGGATATTGAAATTCCACTAACAGACCAGGAGCATCAGCTCTGGTTTAAAGGCACCCTAAAACATCACAGAAATCATTACCAGGCTCGGTCCACTAGGTAGACTAGGAGCAACATGGCCGATCCTAGCCGGCTACACTCCTCATCCTGACCTCGATATAATGTCAGACGAGGAACTACTTACTCAACTACAAGAGTTAATAAAAATCTACAGACAACTAGTCCAATATGTCATGCGGACTTTCACAGTCCAACCACCATTAACACTTCCAAATCAAACCCCTCAACAGGGGAATGCACTAAAAATTACACCACAGACTCTATACGCAGTCATGGGAAAAATGCCCACAAAACGTGAGCAAATTCAATTCTGGATAGCTCAAAAAATTACTCAAATCGAAGCAGTATTTCCAAATACTAGCCCGTATGAGAAACACAGAATCCTAACAATCTGTTTACCGATGGGGATCACACCACAACTGGAAGACTGCACCACTTGGGGCTCAGTCTTTGCTGCCATCTATACTAAAACACATGGTGTTCCATTAATTGCAGTAATACCAGATGTCCTGAAACAAATTCAAAACGAATACGGGGCAGAGCCTGCTCTAAATTTAGGTATGAAATTACTGAAAAATTTCGACCAGGTCTCAACAATAATATTATCTAATATTAAAGGGGAGGCAGCAGCAGTGGCGAATCGCCAACGATTAAGGGAATTCGATGTTCCAGAACATCAAACTGAGCTACCCAGAATAATAGAACAATCATATGCAGAATTAGGCAGAGATAGTTTGAGTGGAAGACCAGTGAAGCCGAAACTATCTGAAAGTCCTGAGAAGGACTCTATTAAACAAACTCCTATATCTTCTAAAAAGAAGTGGGAAACTAATAAAAATAATTCAGAGAAACATTCTCAATCCTGAGGTAGGTCTCCTCAAAAGGAGCCCTCTGAAAGGAGGTATAACCTCAGGAATAGGGATAATTTGAAAAAACCTGACAGGTATCAAGATACTGATACACGTTTCTCTCGTACCTTTCAGATCTCGTCACAGACATCGGAAAGAAGAGGACGGTCAGAACATAGAGAAGAACGCGTGAAATCGAAAGACGACAAACACGTTCCGAAAAGTAAATCTAAACCTCAATTCTCAAAGAAGAAGGTAGCAGGTCTAAAGATAAGACATGCCGAGGATACTGAGAACACAACTCAAGAACGGAGAATGGGCTCAGACAATGCTGGACAGTGCAGCAGAAGTCACAATAGCTCGCCAGAAGCTGAAGGAACTTCTGGAGATAGTGGACTTGAATGAGTACATTACAGTTGAGACTGTAGACACCAGGGTTAGTACTCCACAAAAGTTATATGAAATAACACTCCGGATGGAGGGAGACATACCTAGACAGGTGAAAGCACTTTTTGGGAAAAACTTTCAAGGGGCTATGACATACTTCTAGCAAGAAAAGACTGGCCACCACAATTGTCAGGGAGTGCCCATATGGCGAGGACATTATTATGCCTGCCTTCTCTAACCATATTCCAATTCATCTAAAATATACTTATGCCAGGAAATGGGCAGTTGACCAGGCTCCAGCATTATACAAAAATCATGTAGGATGGGATGAGGATTCACGTCACCATAAAATACATCTGAAAAATGAACCTACTGCAAAAAGGCAGAACTCAATAAAGCAAGAAGCTAAAAAACAGGTCAGGGAGATCTTAGATAAACTTGAATACCAGGGGGTGATTGAAACATGCCCCTCTTCAATGAACAATCCTTTGTTTCCTGTCTCCAAACCAGACAATACCTATCGTCTAGTTTTGGATTACAGACACTTAAACACTTGTTCAAAAACATTTGCAGTGCAAAATGCACATAGTACAGCATTAATGAATAACATTGTGCGTAAAAAATACAAAACCACATTGGATATCTCAAATGGTTTCTTTTGTCAAAACATAGCACCTGGAAGCAGGTACTTAACAGCTTTCTCAAGGGTTTGTTTGTGCAGGTAGTTGTGTCCGAGTGCTCCTTTGTGGGTGTTGTCCGCACTCAGCCACCTCAGTGTCGTGCCATGTACATTGCCATGATGATAGGACTGCAGCCAAGCTACTCGTCATGTGGTGTCTCTTGCATTGTCAGTGTGGCTGACGTATGTGCATGTTTGCTGTGTTTCGCACGTGGGTATGTGTTGGTTGTGTGAATGTTGATGTGTTGGGTGGGTGCCCCTTTGGGCACATAGTGTTCATGGGACTACTTAGTGTTTGTGTGTGTGCTGAAGTGTTCCCGTGGGATCAGGGACATGATCCAGAGTCATTGTGGGTGTGCAGTGTGCCCTGCTTGATTGTGCATGTGTGCAATTGTGCCGATCTCCCCCCGTCCTCCCACTCCCAGGTCGCTACGCACCATGTTGATGTAATGTTGGGTCATGTTGGGCAGTGTCCAGATCACCAACTCATGTCACCGTCTCACGACTGGTGACTGTGGCCACCATCTTCTCTATGTCATTCAGCTCCTGGTGTTCTGCTGGCCCCCCTCCTCCGGGGTGCATTGCTGCTTTCGTGTTGGCTGCGAGTTTCTGCTTGGTTTTGCCATTCACATCAGTCCAGCGCCTCTTGTGCTCTTCCATTGTCCTCCTCTGCCATGCGACAGCATTCACATGGTCCGAGGTGGTGTGCCATCTCTGCCTCTTTGTTGCCAATGACACGTTGGAGGTGACGTACAGTTGGTGGTGGTGTTCTGTCTCATCCGTGGCGATAAACGGGTTTTCCTGTAGACTATACCCCGTCTTCCTCTTCCTCTTCGCATTGCCCTTCCACGAGCCCTGTATTCCTGGGTGTTCCTCCGTGGGGATTGTGGGGTTCATGTTGCCCCCTGCAGTCGGTCAGGGTGCCTCCGTGGTACTCCGCAGTTGATTTCGTTTTTAGTGGCATTTTCCGTATGCTGTTCTTGTGCTTTTTCCCGCATTACGCGTGGGTATTGCTGGCCTCTCGCTGGTTGTCACTGTTTTCTTATTGCGTTTGGGCACATTGCGTCTTTTTACGCGTTGGGGTTTGTGTTTTTATCTCTGTCGCGGTGGTTGTATCGCGGACATTGGCCGCGTTTTCGGGGGACTACCGCATGGTACAGCCGTGATGTGAATTCCACGTTAACACGGGGTTATTTTCCCGCGATAGGCTGCGATGTGTAAAGTTGCGTTAACATTTTTTGGAGATGTTTAGCACACGTTCTTGTGAATATCCCCCTTTGTTGGGTGACCACATCTGATTTTAAATACAATGCCCCGTTGTTGGCATATGACCTGGACATTCCTTCCAATTGGGGTTCTGAACACTCATCTTTTCTAACAGTAATCTCTAAAAGTTCTATAAACATTACAAATAAGAAGCGTGTAGGAGGACACCCTTGTCTGGTGCCCTGATTCATCTTACAGGTGTCGATATCATTGAAGTTTAAAATTAATCGAGCCGTTGCCCCCTCGTAAATCTTGGAGAAGTCCTGAATAAGATGTATAGGGAAACCGAACTTCTCAAGAATAAAAAAAGATTCTCTTCCAACAAACCAGGTCGAAAGCCTTCTAGGCTTCTAATAAAAACACCTGTGACTGTACCTTTTTTTGTTTAATATAATCTAAAGCCTTGATGAAAATATCTGTATTTGTGGAGAGTTGCCTACCTAGAATCAACCCACACTGATATCGATGAATAAGGGCTTCTGCTACTTTATTCATTCAATTTGCCAATAACTTCATTACTATTTTATAGTCTGTATTAAGAAGACTAATAGGCAGGTACAAATTAATGTTCTCTGGGTTCTTATCTTTTTTCAAAAGGCTAACCACAATGGCAGTGTTAAATAAAGATGGAATTTTACCTCCATTCAAAATATGGTTAGCGAGTTGCGCTATTTTGAATTTCAACAGAGGTAGGTATTCTTTATAAATTCGACTGGTAGGCTTTTCCATTTGCTAATGAATTGATGACCTCCTCTGAAGTGAACACAGCCATCAAGTCCCATGCTTGATTTAGTTTTAGTCTGGAAAAGGGGAGACTACTCAGGAAACATCCAAGGTGTTCAACATCGACCTCCTGCCTGACACTGTATATCTGTTCATAATATTTCCAAAACTCGGCCTGAATCTACCCTGGATCAGTAATCCGGATCTTACAGTGACATCATTTTATTCTGGGCCCTCTTCTCTCGAGCCTGCCAGGCCAAAAATCTCCGCGTGTACTCCCTCTCTTCATAAACATTTTGTAAATAAGCTCTATTAGCAATGTAGGCTTACTCATAATAATAATCCTGCATTAACAGTTTCGCTTTCCTAAGCTCTCATTGATTATTAAGACTGTTATGTCGCAAAACTTTTTCACTGGATCTCTTCAGACCCAGCTTTAGCTCAATTCTTCTTCCTGTGAGGCACTATTTTTCAGCAATACTCTTATACGTTAAACAAGCAGGTATGGACGCTTTAAAGGCATCCCATACAGTTTCTAGGCTAGCTGTATGCTGATTAACCTTAAAGCAGTGGTCAACTTCAACCTCAATCTCCTTAGACCAAGCCTCATCCTCTAACTTGACCCTACTGAAAGTCCTATCTAACTCCTGACTAGTCAAGCCGCAACCCCACTACTGAGACTGCTACTAGGGAATGGTCTGAAAACCCATTTGGCACATGCGTGTAATCCCTAAGGCCGCTTTCCGGTATTGCAAAAAATAGCCTAGCCTTGTTGCCGACTTATACCGTTCTGAGACACAAGGAAATTTGTGCCTAGATGGATATTTATCTCTCCAGCCATCCACCAAATTCAGAACCTTCATATAGTCAAGTATAAGTTCGGCAGACCGTGGTTTGCTTTGTTTTCGAGTAATCGTGGATGAATCTACCTTCGGGTTCAGAAGTAGATGAAAATACATTCCCAGGATTAATTTACCTGGGATAGATGATAAAACTTGAAAAAGTTCTGACAGCGGAGCTGGATCATCCACAGCAGGGGCATAAATTGTGGCGACCGAGATTCTGACATAATTTATTATTTCACTCACCAATGCCCACCTCCCCTCTTTATCTGACTGGAAAGTGATTGTGCGGTATTTAAGAATTTTTTTAACCTATATAGCCACCCCCCTGTGGACTGCTCTGGCATTTGATAAACATACAAATCTGGCCCAATTTCTAAACATTGCAGGGCATGGCTACCCCCTCCTCCCCGAAATGGGTCTCCTGGAGCAAAATGATGTCAGGGGAGTGACCTTTTATCCAACCCTCAACTGCCTTGCCCTTTTGTTTGTTGCTTAAGCCATTGGCATTGCACAAAATTATTTTTTAAAGCATCGTATTGTATCCTCATTCATTTACATTTTCATTTCACGCAGTGTCGAGAACAAGGGAGGATATATCATTGATATATCACAAACCAGTGTGCCACCTTTTCCCATAGTGGCCACTAAATAAAAATGCTTCACTGCTAAAGTCCAAAGTGCTAGCTGCCATTTTAAATATCCTAGGTTCATCTGAGATGTCTCCACTATGGCATTGCTAAGCCAGAAAAGTGCTTCACTCAGGAAGCGCATACTGGTAATTGCCATTTTGATATCTTGATATACTTCATTTGCCTATATAATTGCTCTTTCAACATGAGGTAAAGTGCCATTCAACAAAGTGCAATGTGGAAAAGTGCTTGAGTATTTAAAGTGCTTAGAAGGCCATTCGCCCAAGCCCAACCAGATCTTGGGTATACAACTCACCACATGTGCTCTCCAAGAAACTCTCCAGCAGCATCATACACCTATTCATGCTCAATTAGATTTCTCATCATGCACCTCCTCTTTCAGCAAGACGTAAGGTGTCAACAAAGTTCTATGTGCCAAAGTGCTTAAAAGGCCATTTGCCCACACCTGCCCATCAGATGGTCCTTGGGTAGACATAGTTGTACATAAACTTTCCCGTGTGACTCTCCAACAAAGAAATATACCTATAAATGCTCAAACCCTTAGTTTTCTCATCATACAAACTCTTACCATTTTGTAAACTTCTGCCCCCACACCTCGTGTGCCCTCCCTCACTCTGGAGCCCTCCCCAATATGACTCCTGAGTTCCAACCTTCCCCAATCTGGCACCATGGTTCACAAAGATCGGAACCTCTGCCACCCTTGCCAGGATGGCGTGTAGGTGGTCCCCATAGTATGCCGCACTTAGCTTCTCTCACCCCACCCCCACGCCGACAACGACGACAAATAACAGCCAGCCGCCATGCAGCAATCCAAAAGCAAGCCATGGCCCATGTATTCAACAGCCCGTTGGTAGATCTGACTATGGCGTGTTTCGGTGTGCAGTTTTCGGTAAAATTAGCATTCATGACGGAAGGCACAAGGCTCCGGCTCAGCGCTGCAGGATAATTGGCAGGCTTGGATGAACAGATGTCGGGTTCTTGATTCAGCCTATCTTCCACTTGCCAATGGTGGCTCGCTCTTGGTATCAATATCAAAGCCACCTGGCCCAGCGCCCTTCCCCCCAGGAGTGGACCAAGAGTGGACTCTCACTTTTAGAAGTGCTGAAATTTTAGGAACGCCCAGAAAGTTATCAAGGTGTGCAAGTGGTGGGGGCGGGCTCTCCTGTACCTGCTATCTTTGAAGGAAAATTGATAATTGACTATGCTGTTAAAATCACTTAAAGGAGGTACCAAGGCAAATAGGATGACCCCCACTGGGAAGAGTACACGATTGACGGGAGGTTGCTTGACGGATTCGAGTGTCAATCGGCTAAATATCGCCAAAGGAAAAATGGTGGAAAACTCTACTTGCTACCGGCAAGTTGGTTAGGGCCAGAGACAGTAGTCTCCAAGCTGCCAATATGGGACTCTGCCTTTCAGCCACCAGAGGTCATGGGACTCTCTAAGGTTGTGCCAGATACTGGCAAGTTTAGCGGCCATCTACCTTGGACAGGGCGAATAGCAGGAGCAGCTTTCTGTGGAAGACATTGGAGGAATGGTGGATATGGTGGCTAAAAATAGACATACTGGTTTAGCACCCTACAAGACAGGAGAAGGACATGAAGGCTCATCACGTCATGGTAGTAGTAATAGCCCAGCAGAGCCAGCTGAGTTGCTTACTCAAATGGAGACAGGGCTACAGTTTTTCCCGCTCTTTCAGAGAAAACGGAGTACACTGAGCATCGAAAACGTGCTGGGCTTGGGGTCCGGTTTGGTGTCAATTCCCCTCGCCCCCTTGAACTCCGCTAGGCCATCAGGTCTAGCAGAGTTCGATGTATAATATATGGATGGATGTATATCCCTTATGGAGATCAGAACTTATAACAGCAGAGGGCCCAGTGATACAAGCCTTGGGGGGAAGAGCACGCCCAGTTGAATCATCAAAAGCGACTCAATTTTCTGGCACCCTAAGCGGTCCTATGTGAGATTTTGGATGAAATAAAATGAATGAAGGCTACGCCACAAATAATTGTCAAGCACTTGGAAAACCCCGCGGCTAGTCTAGAGGGGAAAATTTCACAAGCTCTTGATAAAATGGAAGAGGTGGAGCAACGCATCTCAGACTGTGAGAATAAGCTTACGTTGGCTTCTGGGACTATGCTGCATATTGAAAAAACAACTAGCAGCACTAAGGATTAAGCAGGAATGTATGTCTAATCTTAGAAGTACAGGCATTCCAGAATTTAAGGAGGACGCGGATGGTGCAATTGCTTATGTGAAAAATTTGATTAAGAAATACGTACTTCCGGACTATCCGCAGGATTTAACAATTGTGCATGCGCATCATGTCACCACCCAAGCTTGTGCCAATTTCAAATACCCTCGCACGTTGCTGTAAAGTTTGTGGATTTTCTAGTTAAAGATAAGGTCTTAAGAAAGGCAATTCAGGAGAAAGCATATGAGGCGAACAATGAATATTCCATGCAAATGTTTTCAGATATGATGGTGGAATCCGCCCAGGTAAGAAAAGGCTTTAAAGCATTACTCCCAGCGTTTCATCCAGCGGGGTTGTAGGCTACTTTCATCTATCCTGCCAAGATGAAAATTCTACAGAAAGGCTGATTTAATCTCTGATCCACCGTGGATGTAGCACAAAAGTTCTTGAAGAAGATCACAGAGAATGCATACATTAGGCAGACTATGGACTAAACCTAAATCCTAAACTTTATATTTCTTTTTCAGGAGGTGGCGGGCTGTGAGGTGAGGGTGGTGAAGACGCATGGCACAATATGTGTAATCTGAACTCATTTAACTACCAAATGTGACCAGAGTTAGGTCTTGAGAACAAGGTTGATGACACCCTTTGCAATTCCAGACACCCAGGAGATGCCTGCAACACAGCACACACAAGGAGATGTTGCATCATTGAATGGTGTTTTAGGATACTCCAATCCAAATTTCCCTCCCTGCACCTGTCTGGGTATAAACTTCTTTACTGTCTCAAGAATGTCTGTGACATGACCATAGTGTGTAGCTCATTACACACTGCCACTGTGTGAGGTGGAATACCGCTTGAGGAATATCCAGACAGCAAAGGCCAATCTCAGGAAGACAAACCAAACCAGATATCAAAATTTTCACAGACTCGCTGGACGGACTGATGAAGAGACAGGAAATGTGTCCTAAACTTAGGTACTTAGATACCTATTCTATTGCTGCTAAGCTGCTTATCCATTTCTGCTATTAAGTTACTTGCTGCTCTCTACTCAATTGTTGCTATTAAGTTACTTTTGGCAGTTTAAAACTGCCACTATTACGTTTCTGCTAATTGTTTTAACCATGTAGTTTTAGAACATGCTATTTTAAGCATTTTGCACTTGCACTTTTATTATATTTTATCCAGCAATTACCCTAGGCCTAAATTATGTTTAAAAATTTGTCTTGGGTGGCCTTGGGGTGTATGTCTTTGACTATAGGTATATTGGGGCTTGTTCCGTGAAATGAATTGGTGAGTGTTTTTATGTTATTTGATCTAGCCGTAAACTTGGTGAAACTGTGCATATTGGTCTAGTCCTCAGGTCATGTGATACCCAACCTATTTAAACGACCCAGCAGCACAGATACCTGCTCCATTGCTACTATGTTGCCGAATTCAGTGCTGATATTAAGTTATTTGATGCTGCAAGTTAAACACTGTTACTAATTAGTAACTGCTCATTTATTTCAACCTGTATTTTTAAACCCTACTATTTAAAGTGGTTTGCAGTCGCCCTTTTATTATATTTTTACCCAGTCCTTTAATTAGGCTCAAATTGAGTTGTAAAATTTGATTTGTGAGCGACTTGGGGCATATTTCTAAATATGGCTATAGGTACGTTGGGGCTTGTTCTGTGAAATTTAATTAATGATTTCTTCTATGATATTTGATCCAATTGCCATCTTAGCGGAGCTCTGCATAGCCGTCTAGTCGACAGCATGTTCTATCTGGCCTGTTTAAACAAGGCTGAAGCTTTGACGTGCGGTGGGAATGCTTAGGGCAAGCTTGTCTGCACAAGTCCATGAACTAACATGCCCAATGCCCAGACATGATGCTTCTTTCTCCTGAGGTGAGCTATTTTTGGTTTTCTTATCAGAGTAACTGTTAGCACTCACCAACCCTAAAATCTTTCTTGATAGAGTTACCCAACAGATATTAAATGAACAAATTCGGCTTTCCCTGTCTCCATAACACGACAGCCGCCTATCTGAACCTCCCTTACCCAAGCCACATAAACCTTCGACCTGAAATACTCTGCTGTGTAATGCTTACTTATCAATTGCTCACAGGCACAACATCTATGATATACAACTTATTTCAACCCTGCTCTTTTTATAACCGAAACCTGGTTTACCCCTCACATTGAATACCAACTAAAGAATATAAAATGTTATGTTAAAACTGCATCTGTAAACAGGGAGGCAGAGTTGCGGTGATTCATTGTGCAGACCACAGCAGAAAAATGTACTGTGTTACCCCCTCTGACCACTTGGCAAGATGCATGCAAAAGTTCCAAAATTGGTTACAATTTTCTCGTAATCTACTGACTTCCCAGTATAACTACTTCGAGCTTCAACACTCCACCTGATTTCAACCTGTGGCTCTCCTCAGGGCCCAGCACTCTTTAGTTTAAGAATTTGCTTGAAATGTTTAACTTAAAGCTGATCTCAAGCCAAGCTACTCATATGAAGGGCCACCTTTTGGAGCCCATATTCATTTATTGGGACAATATTCAATGTAGGGAAATTATTCCCCTTGCATGGTTTAACCACTACTGAGCATGTATCCGTCTTAGACTTTCTCGAGAGATCTCCAGCGCTCCTAACATTCCTTCCCAGCTACAAAGATGTGGAAAACCACTACACCTGAATTATTTGCGGTTCCCTTTTGTCAGTCACTCAAAACCTGAGTCACTCAAATTGAGAATTTAAATATCAATGACTCTTTAATTTCATTTTCACACAACCTGCTTAACAGCTTAGAGTTAGTTTCCTCCCTGCGACCCAGGAAAACCCCTCTTATACCAAACAAGAGTCTATGAGTTTCTCCTGAGTTATCTAAATTAAAACTTGGCAAGCAGAAAGACATTGGAGGAAATCAGGCTGAAAGCTAATGAATACAAAACAAAAGATCACAATAGCAAAGTTACAATACTACAACTGCCGCATAATTTAAGCACCTAATCCTTCAAATGAGCAGTTTCTTGTAATTAAGGCGCTTCAATCACCCACAGCTGCAATTAATGGCATTCTGCGTAATACTGTTGTTTGCAAAAAATTGGAGACTTTCTTTACCGACAACATTTTAAACATTAAGGGGCAGATTTACAAGCCCCTTGCGGCACTTTTGCGCCGCCGTTGTGTCACTTTTGTGACACAACGGCGGCGTAAACAATGCAGCCAATTTATAATGGGACGCATCTAGGGAGATGCGTCACGTTGTAAAGCCCTGCGTCACATTATACCTGCGTCAGGTATAATGTATCCAGGTTGGGCGTTCCCACGCAAGAAAGCCTCGTAAAAGTGACACAGTGAAATCTACAAGACGCCACTGCATCAAAACCTTACGCCTGCTTGGAGCAGGCATAAGGAGTGAGACAGTACAATAAGTGTAGGCTTCAACATGCATTGCTGGAGTTGCATCGTGCTTGCGACACGACTCTGGCAAAGCGTGACTTTTGGGCAATCAGATGCGCCAGAATTTCTGACGCATCCGTCAATCCTTGCACCATGGTGCACCATATTGTAAATACGACGCATCCATGGTGGCGCAAGGGTATCGCAGACTGGAGCAGGGAAACTGACGCATCTCTACAGATGTGTCAGTTTCTTGTAAATCTGCCCCTAAACATTTTATAATGTAGGAATATATTTTGTGACCTGACTGAATGTGAAGATGATGACTGGCCCTACCAGCCCAATCTAAACTTTTTCCTCTACAACAAAAGAAGACCTGGCCCGTTTGTGCTGCTGCTGCTGCCTCGTTGCCTGAGGGGACAAGGGAAACCAGGACCGCGAGTCCCAGCCTCCCAAGCGGCTGTTGCCGCCAACGTCATCTACTTGCGCCTGGAGGCACTTTAAATTCCTCTGTGGGCTCCCGCAGTGCGGGATGCCCGTTTGTGCTGCTGCCGCTGCCTCGTTGCCTGAGGGGACAAGGGAAACCAGGACCGCGAGTCCCAGCCTTCCAAGCGGCTGTTGCCGCCAACATCATCTGCTTGCGCCTGGAGGTGCTTTAAATTTCTCTGTGGGCTCCTGCAGCGCGGGACGCCCGTTTGTGCTGCTGCCGCTGCCTTGTTACCTGAGGGGACAAGGGAAACCAGGACCGCGAGTCCCAGCATCCCAAGCTGCTGTTGCCGCCAACGTCATCTGCCTGCGCCTGGAGGCACTTTAAATTTCTCTGTGGGCTCCCGCAGCGCGGGACGCCCGTTTGTTCTGCTGCCGCTGCCTCGTTGCCTGAGGGCGATACAAAAGGGGATGATGGACGGAACGTTTGAGCCAATCAAACACTCACCCCCAGTCAACTGATCTGGGTTTAATCCATCATCATTCTTTAGCTCACTCCACCACCCCAGTTCAGACATGGCCATATGCAAATCAGTCTGACCCTGTGCCTCATGGGAACAGTCCAGCCCGAACTGCCAAGCCATGTCTTCCCTGGACCGGAAATAAGCATCCTAGGACCGGTTTCTGGCATTCCAGCCGTCATCAGCCAGGCTTGCTTGAATCCAGTGGCAAAGTGAGCAAGGGACCCACGTCTGGGCATACCCCCGCCAACTTAGGGCGAACAAAGCGATACAAAAGGGGATGATGGACGGATCGTTTGAGCCAATCAAACACTCACCCCCAGTCAACTGATCTGGGTTTAATCCATCATCATTCTTTAGCTCACTCCACCACCCCAGTTCAGACATGGCCATATGCAAATCAGTCTGACCCTGTGCCTCATGGGAACAGTCCAGCCCGAACTGCCAAGCCATGTCTTCCCTGGACCGGAAACAAGCATCCTAGGACCGGTTTCTGGCATTCCAGCCGTCATCAGCCAAGCTTGCTTGAATCCAGTGGCAAAGTGAGCAAGGGACCCACGTCTGGGCATACCCCGCCAACTTAGGGCGAACAAAGCGATACAAAGGGGATGATGGACGGAGCGTTTGAGCCAATCAAACACTCACCCCCAGTCAACTGATCTGGGTTTAATCCATCATCATTCTTTAGCTCACTCCACCACCCCAGTTCAGACATGGCCATATGCAAATCAGTCTGACCCTGTGCCTCATGGGAGTTCGGGCTGGACTGTTCCCATGAGGCACAGGGTCAGACTGATTTGCATATGGCCATGTCTGAACTGGGGTGGTGGAGTGAGCTAAGAATGATGATGGATTAAACCAGATCAGTGACTGAGGTGAGTGTTTGATTGACTCAACGTTCCGTCCATCATCCCCCTTTATATCGTCGTTGCCTGAGGGGACAAGGGAAACCAGGACCGCGAGTCCCAGCCTCCCAAGCGGCTGTTGCCGCCAACGTCATCTGCTTGCGCCTGGAGGGGCTTTAAATTCCTCTGTGGGCTGCCGCAGTGCGGGCCGCGCCTGGGCGTGTCCGGGCCGCGCCCTGGCGGGCCCGTCTGTGCCTGTCAGCGCCTGGAGGTGGCTGGGCTGGGCCACCCCCCTGAAATCTGCAGCTTGAGGTCTTGGACTGTCCCTTCTCTAAGGTACTGTTTACTATTGACTGTCTGACCCGCACATTGCCCCCTATTGTTAAATTACACTCACCTTACACTGCTGCACTGATCTGCTGATTTGCTGACTTCCGACATGGGGAAAAGGAAAGTGACTGAGGGCAGGTTGGGAGGTGAAATGAAGAAGAAAACCAAGAAACGGACCCAAAATGCAAGCCCTGAACTAGGGAGGGATAGGGATTTCTGTGCATGGGGCGAGTGTGTTAGATCGCATTGATAATATCATTGCAGACTGTGAGGGACTGCTTACATCACCTGTATCTGTATCATCCACTGACACTCCTGCCCCCACACACACGGCCTCTCAAGCTCACACTTCTGTTGGGCTTAATAATATAGGGTACGGGAATATACCAAGCCTATTTAAAAAAGTGGCCAGTAAGACACACATAACGACAACCTCGGATGCCACAAAAGAGCCTGTTTGCAGTACCTTGAGTGAAGCCTGCACGTCCGAATGCGTCATGACAGACGATCTCCTTCTGAGTAATCGCTTTGCACCTCTTGCAGAGCAATCCTCCACAAATGGTGCACACACATGCACAATAGAATCGGAACTTACGAGCACAGTAGATAATAGGCTTAATACGTGCTCCTTGCAGGGAGGAAGGCCAGCAGCTAGTAAATTCTCAACATCTAACTTGGATCTACAGAGGGAAATAGTAGCCCTAAAAGGCACAATTGAGACCCTGACAGCCTTAATGACAAGGCTGTACCACAAACTAGAAGAATGCAGCGGATCCGAGTCCCTTCCACCTGTGCCCATTTTAAACACCAACATAAATCCATTGTCGAGCACAGCCTACCTTCACCGCATGCATACCCATTATACAGCTTCGAACACCAATCCGGCAGTTCTGTCTGGCGCTTCTGGCCGCAACTACCTGGCTCCTAACACTATACCAACCACACATGGCAGGCACCAGGAGGGACCAGGGTGGGAACATAGGGGTTCCCCACGGGGCCTAGTGGAGTCAGAGATGTTGGCAGAGCAAGCACCACTGCGATTAAACACAGGCAGTGGAAGGGCGCCCCACTTCACCATCGGCTACAGTCTACCCATACTGCTCCCCTAACCACAACTATCTACATGACCAACGTTCCTAAGGTTGACAGTAATAGTACTAAACACGAGAACGGTGAAGCCCTAAAAAATAAAGTCATACATTGAATATCCATGCTTCCAACGTATCCTTCATTGGATAGGCACACCAGGGGATGCAGATCTATAATTAGGGACGATATTGTGCTGGCAAAAAGATGCATCTTAAACCATAGCACCTGTGTCACTCTCCACTGTTGAAAGTGGCTTCTAAATTCAAGCCTGAAATACAAAAAATTATAAAAGGATATGTAACAACATACCTGGGTCACAAATGAACACTGAAAACAATACATGCACTGGTTCAGTTAATTGTGAGTGACTAATTGTGTGACACGTGACACTCTATGCGTGCACACATTAGGAATGATGATGTGAGATAAAATCTCACCGATCTTACCCTACACAATAAAACTACTTGCCCCATGGGAGGAGGGGAGAGGAAAACCCCTGTAGTCAAACCCTGACGGGAAAAACAGCAATTGGTGTCAATTAACCCTGGGCGTGGTTCGCGTAGTCGCGCTACGCGAAGCTACGCGAAGACGTCAGAGCGCTACGTGAGCTACGCGTAGCTACGCGAGCGTGCGTAGCTGCTTGTCGCGCCCGTTCGCGATGAGTTTTTCTTGCTCGGGAACGCGTTGTGCGTGTTCGGGACGCTGTTTGCGTGCTCGGGGGCGCGAACTTACCCATGCGGTCGCCTATGGGCGCGGCCATTTTGTTTTTCACTTGTCCCGCCCGTTCGCGATCCCTTATTTCCTGTTCCGGGTCGCGTATAGCGTGCTCGCGATGCGCATTCCATGTTCGCGACGTTTTTTGCGTGCTCGGGGAGAAATATCGCACGAACTTACCCACGCGGTCGCGATGGGCGCGGCCATCTTGTTTTTCCACTCTATGCTATGGTTCTGGGCCTGCTTTTCAATCCTCCCTCAATCTTTGCAATCCTTAGTTTTTTACACTGTTTTTCAATTTTCTTTATTTCTTATCTATCTCTCTCTCTGCCTAAGTCTATATTTTGCATTTTTTCTACTTTTTACTGTGTTTTTTACTTTTCGACTGTTTTATATAACTTTCTTCTTTAAGCTCCTACTTCTTCCCCTAACTTTATTTTTCCCTTCTAACTTTTCTTTTTCGCCTCCTCCCACCCCAGAACCATGGCGAAGGGTAGCAGCTGCGGCTCGAAGGGCAAGGTGTGTGCGCCCAAGAGCCGCCTGCCTTGCAGCAGACTGCGCCCTGCAGAGGTGCAAGCCCGCCAGCTCTTTAGTGAGGCGGAGGTGGCCGCCCTTGTTTTTTTGTTCAGCGCCACCTCCCCTTGACCTTGGCAGCAGGCGGCAGGCCAGGCTCCGGGTACCCGACCCAGGAGCGTCACCGCCGGTGGGCGAAGGTGCGCCGGGCAGTCTTTCGCTGCTCAGGGGTCCGGCGCACCCATAACCAGCTGGCCCACCGGTGGTCAGACATCTTCGACCGGGAGCAGGACCTGTTGGACCTGCTAGGTGTCGAGGTCGTGGGAGCTTGGTGAGTAGCTAATATATATAGTAGTATAAGTATTGTGATTTGTGTATACATTTTTTACAAATAACAAGAATACTGCTGCTTACATTGCAGGTAAATTACGTTTCAAAATCTTCTGTGATTGTAGGACACAGGTGCTGGGCGCTACTCTTACTTGTTTGCAACTTTGCGCTCGCTTGTCCTTATTATTATGTAAGAGTTTACTTTAGAGAACTTCAGTTAGGTAATGCTATTGCTAGAGAGACTGTAGTCCTTCCTTTGTCCTCCTGTCAAATAGTGGTGGATGGATTGATACTAGGTTTAGTTACTATTAGTTGATAATTTTTGAGCGGTCTGCGTGACGCATCCTCTGTCACTGAGTGCTGCTTACCCCACTCCTTAGTAGAACCTTTTGTAGTTTGTTTAGTGAGTGGTACTGGTAAGCTTAGCAGTGTCAGTCAGCTGCAGAACATCAGATGCAACCAACCAACAATTTGGTGTATGCATTATGCACTTTATGCATGTGTCCTCCTTCTCATCTATGCATTTTTGATGGCTAATAAAAATGGAAATGCAGACTTAATGAACAATTGGCCTGCCTGGAATAGGTGGGCTAGGTCAGGTGGTACTTAGGCTTAGTTAGTGTTCTGGATTTTATTTGAATCAATCAGAATGGAACACTGGATTAGTGTTCCCAAATAAGTAGACTGTCCGTGAATCCCGCAAGCCAGTAGTCGATCGGATTAGATAGGTCAATTTTATTGCAATTTTTGTTTCCTAAATCGTTTTTGAGCGTTTTTTTAGATAATTTATTTGTTTCACAGCAATCATTAATGTTTGTGTCTTTCTTTATTATATCTTACATGATCACTGATCTGCAGCACCCAGGGGCAAGAAGACGGGGTCCGAGTCGGCGGGACAACCACCAGAGGACCGCTCCTCTACCGAGGGCCCTGCTGCTGGTCCCAGTAAGTCCTCCAGTGGTTAATATTAACAATTATATTGCCCTAACTTTTACTGCACCTTATTTTTTCAGAACTATTAATTCTGGTTCCATTCCCTAATTCTATTTTTTACAAAAGATTCTTTGATCTTGACTTGACTATCTGTTTCTAAATTCTGGTTATCCCTGCCTCTAAGTTCTAACTGCCTCTGCTATGAATGTCTGTACTACTACTATTAGTCTGTCGCTAAGCTTGCCCAGTTTGCATTGCCACTCTTTATTGTACGGTTTTGAATAAAACTCAGATTGACCAATAGCTCTAGCCACTGAGTCCAGTCCTTTCGGTTGTCCTCTTCTAGGCTTCTTAATCTTGAGGCTTTGACAATTACCACAAACAAAATGCCCAACCAGATATTTGACTATTTTTGATAGGATATAGTACATACTACTACTGATGTGTGGATTCTGCACAGCCCCATGCAGAACTATGCACAAGGAAATAGGATGTTGGTGATGGGAGTTTGGAACTTGGACGTTCCTCACACCTCAGTCAGAAGTGAACCCACAATCCCCTGAACGACTAGCTATAGTGTCTCATTAGGTCCCCGAACCCCCATCCGAAGATACCCAATGATTATGATTACACAACCCAGAACATAACACCCTTTCGCTCACTCACTCGTGTAAGTCCACCACCACCACCACACCAAATACCACAGAGTCTATGTGTAAGTTCAAAAGGTTTATTTTCAACTAACAAGCTCTGTATGTTGTTCTATAAAATTCAGTGTACTCCAGCCAGCTCCAACAGCAAAATGCATAAGATTAAAACAATAAACATTGTTACAACAAGTGCATGATGATAGAAGACAAAAGATCAGTGCGAATTCTGGGAGACTCCTCACCGTAGAACGTAGAATTACTGGTTACATCTCACGCATCATTCATAAGCTCTGCAAATCTCTGGTTTGTAGAAGGAAATCTTCTGCCTGAGAAAAATGGTGCGCGTTAGATAGTATAAAGCAAGCATTTCTCAGTCCTGCCAAAAAAGTGTAACATGTTACTTATGGCTAAGCAATACGGACTAACCGAACTCCATAACAAAGTGGCTTGTTTTTCAACCTCTTGTATGCAACGCTCAGACAGTAGCTGTATGAGCTCATGTGGGCTCAAAAGGCGTCTTACTGTTACTTACTGCACAACAAGCTGCGAGGTAACATGCGCAAAAGACATGAAGCGAAAAATGGTTGCATGGCTCAGGCTAACTTTGCAAAGAGTAGAGTATAGTATAATAAATAATGACCCTAGGGACCATAACACTACTAGTGTCTACTGACTCTAGTACCCGATTTTGACTAGTGAATGTGATGTATAATATGTATGTATTAACTTTTTTTTCAATCTTGCTAGTGAAAAAGAATAAATAGGGGAGGTGTACACAGGCATCTAAAAATGTGTCATGTTTTTATCTAGGCGTAGTAGCGACCACCAGTGCCGGCGGGGCCATCGGCGATTCCACCATTCCGGAGGGGGCAGGAGATGCGGCACCTGCAGGAGCTACAGGGGGTGAGCCAGCAGCAGTGGCGGGCGGTGGTAAGTTATATTCATTACTTATTGACATTGCACTAGCTGGAAGGGTGTTGACTTCACTCACTGTACTGTTGTTGAGACTTATTAGGTATGAAGTTGTAGTGAACATTATACAACGGTTGAAGAAGAGAAGACACCCTTTACTTAGCATTAGCAATGCAGTAGCAATAGCATTACCAGCGTGACTTGATTAACCAATGGCCTCTTCTATCTGACTCCAACTCAGCTGTGAAAGTTTTATGGAGGAGACTAAAAGTCAGATCAGATGACCTTGATGGATGTGTTGAACAAAAAGGGAAAGAAGGGTGGAAGGAGGAAGGACGGGCGAGATTTAATATGATGACTGGCAGAGAAGGATACGTTGGAAGCATGGATAGGTGGCTGATAGGAATCAGATGCATGTGTTGTTGAAGGATGGGTGGAAGGTGAAAGAAGAATGGATGCCTGCCTGGGTGGGCGACACAGTATGGGTGGATACTGTGGATAGCAAGAATCATCAGCGGTGTTTGGGTGAATCTCTAAGCCAAGGCAAGCAACGGAGTGAGTGGACGCATGGGTTGTTGTTGGTGAAACAAAGTAAGGTTTGTGGAGAGATTAAGAAGAATGATTGACATTTACTTAGAATGGATGGATGCCTGTATGTATTCATCAAGACAGCATAGGTGGAGACTGTCACGGGATGCACAGTTTTAGTTTTAAGGGAATGTAAAAGAAACCGCGCCACAGTAGCAAAGCCGATGTGGGGAGGGGCAGGGTGGAGGGTAGCAGTAAACAATGTATTATGCGGCCAAATACAGGTAACTTTACTGTAAACATAAAAATAAATAAAGCGAATTTAATTGTGCGCACTGCACCGCCAAAAGCGATGCAGCGGGCGCAACAAAATTAGTTTTATTTATTTATATGTTTACTTACCTGTAATTGGCCGTAATCCATAGTTTACTACCCCCACCCTGCCCCTCCCTACGTCACCGCCCGGCAGCACTCCCGAGCCCCACCACCGACCGCTACTGACCTTATGTCGTCGTCCCATATAAAAGCAATGATCATTGGATCAGATATATAATCTGCCTTTTTGTAGTAGCCAGGGCACTGTCAAAGTGAAATTGACCAATTGCCCTTCATGTAACAGAGAGAGTATGGCCAGTGCCACCCGTAATAGAAAAATACGTGCTTCCCCACCTGCAGACAGTAGTAAATCAAACTAACGTGAGTCTGTGTCATGAGTCAGACTTGTATGTTTGTCTTGGGTGCAAGCATAGTTGACCGAGCTGGCATGCCGGCTACTACAACCAGGTTATGTCATTTCGCTAAACTAGTAGAGATGAGAAGAAGACTGGTGTACTGTGTACTGGAGTCCATAGTGCTAGTATAATGCCTGAAACTCCCACAAATGTTACAGGCCGAGGAAGTGGGAGGATAGATAGATTATTACCAGAAATGTTATGTACTGTGCTTCTTGCTAGTGCTACTGTGCCATTATGTGTTGAATTAATTTTGTGTTACTGTTTTGCTAAGAGTACTGGTTACAACAATATTCTTTTTCTTTCTTGATATAGATACTCCTTCCCAAGAAAAACCATCCCAGAAGGAGTTGGCAGCCAGGGCCCGGCGTGGAGGCCATCTGTGAGGAGTACCGGCGGCTAGTGGCACAGGAGGAGGAGGAGGAGGTGGCAGCAGCTGCAGCCTCGTCCGATGTCCCGGGCCCCAGCCAGGCCCGACCTCCAGTGGTACTGCGCTGCGGTGTTGCAGCAGCCCGCCGCCACAATTCTCTTGCAGCCAGCACTGCTGTCCCCCACCCTGGATGCCACTGCAGGGCATTTCGACGCAAGATTCTCCTCCGGGTGGCACGGCTAGAGGAGCAACTAGAGGAGCGTGTAAAAATTCTGGTGGACAAACACCTTAAAGCCTGCCGAATCGAATAGGACCCTGTTGCATTGCCCCTTTTTTATTCCTTTTGTTGGTGGGTGGGAATTGGGCGTTGGGGTTTCTGGACATTCTTTGGACTTTTTTCGTTTTGGACATTGGTTGGGGTTAGGGAGAGGGGTGGGTCAGGTGTGGGATAGTTTATTTTTGTTAGGGTAATAAATTATATTTATACTTAAACATACAATGTTAATGTTTTGTGGGGGTTACTGTTTTACGAATTTACGTCACATGGTTTCCTTGCTGCTGCAGGGCCGCAGCCAGTGTTTGATTTAAATAATCTGCCGATGATGTAACACAAACAGATAGATGCGGTACCCCTCACTGAGTTATTTGTTCTACTAGTATTGTCAGTCTCTCCTCCTAGTCCATTATACCTCCCACCAAACTTATCTTACCTGTGATTGATGATGATTACGTTCGGCACAGCGATGGCTGCATGGTTTCCCAAGAGAATGGAGAAGATGCCATGGTTGTGGTGGTAGTAGTAGAGTAGACACTGGCAGCAGCATTTGCTAAAAAATAAAAAGAGACAGTCACTTGCCTGAAAGCGACTGTGGGAGGAGTAGTAGAACGAAGTAAAATACAGTACAGAAGAAGACTGCCAAACAAACAATATTGCATTTGCAACTGCTAAAGTCAAATAAAACATTATGGTGGCGGGGAGTGGGACAGCCTAGTACAAGAAGTTACAAACTGTAGTTGTGTCGAGTGAGTCACTTAACTTAACACAATCGTAATTCGTAACCTTTACTGCTGTGTGGTAGGAGTTTGATGATGAATCCAATCAATGCTGGCAATTAATTATGATGTACTATTAGCCGGTGACGGCTTGCACATAGACTGAGCATGGGTGGGCAAGCAGAAGAAGCTCCTCACCCTGCCTTGAAATGTAATTAGTGTTGCTTTCACCACATCTGCCCCAGCAAGCGTGTGATCAATTGGTGTACATTTTATGTAGTCACATCACACCTCAATATAAATCACAGCCCGGGGGGAAGAGGGTTAGGGTTTGATGAATGGATGGGAAGGGGGTTTGGGGAAAGGTTGGAGAAAGAAAAACAGTACGCATGGACAACAAAAGCAAAGCGAAATCTTGGCAGACGACCATGATCTT
Source organism: Calotriton arnoldi (assembly GCA_963921515.1). Taxonomy (NCBI): domain Eukaryota; kingdom Metazoa; phylum Chordata; class Amphibia; order Caudata; family Salamandridae; genus Calotriton; species Calotriton arnoldi. The sequence goes on along the minus strand of CAWUFW010016754.1, from coordinate 250,064 downwards.
ATCCAAAAAATCTATAAAGGGAGAAAAAGGAAATGCATGCATGATGATGAAGATAACTTGATGGTTAATGAGTAGTACTTACTAACTCCTACTAGACAATTAGACAGTACAGGGCAGCAGTATATTCTACGCAATTTGCCTTGCCTGGCTGTAATATGCCCTCAGAGAGTGAGACCCAAATTCCATGTTGTACTGGGCTTACTTTTAGAGATAGCAAAGAAAATTAAAAAATAGTTGTAGGGATCAATTAGCAAACAAACAACAACACACAACACACAGTCGTAATGATTGAAGAGAAAAAAGGATTCCAATTAATTAAAAGATGAATGATGAATGATACTAAAGTTACTATTATCCTGGTCAAATTGTGGAGTTGAATCTCGTCCTTCCTCTTGGTCCTATCTTCCATGGACGCTCCGCACATCAATCTTGGTGGCCTTCCTGATGCGGATTGGTAAGGTAAATGTGAGTTGTGTCTCCCAGTATAGCACAGGGTAAAGGCCGGCCTGTAACGTCTAGATGGAAAAACAAAAGGGGTATTGAAAAATCAATGAATAAAAAAAAACATCAATTACGGTGGAGTCCAAGAAGAGAAGAGAGAACACTTTCAGACTGAGGCGGCTTGGATATATCGTGTATATTCTGTTTACAGCATTAAGCTACAACAACAACAGGACAGAACAGGCCCACCACAGCACCAGCCCGTCCGTGACCCAACCTCCATTTACCTTAATTTTTGACAGAGCCAGACAAAACAAGGCATATATACACAGCAACTTAGCATTTTCAAAATTAAGTGACAAAATCTATGCGCCACTGTCAGTCATGACTTGACTCGACTCCACCACTACATGGACATGTAGGTCTGCTGTGTTTACTTTCTTGTTGAATTGTTGTGTTTATGTTTACCTTATGCCACTTCGTGAAACGCAGTTATTCCTTCAATCATCTCCGATCCAACTGACTGACGGCAAAGATAGTATGGTCATCATCATGGTGTGGTATGTGTTGTCCAACTCCAACTCAGTCGGTAGTGACTCCGATTAAGTCCATATTCCATATTAAAAAATTGCAACAGATATTGGCCTGCACCTGCAGTAATAGGAGTACAATTTGGTTATTAAACAACAAGAAGGGAAACATTGACTGTCACTGACTTGACTTGAGTCACTTTGTAGATTAACTAGTAGAGTAGAGTTCGACTTCATGCACAACATCAACAACAAACAACAGCAATCGCTCAGAGTCTGCAAGCATCCAATGCATTCCATCATTACCTGTCTTGCTCTTCTCTTTGGCTGTCAGATCATCAGATGCCTAGTTCTGACAGGTGTGTGGGTTTTTTTACGGGGCAGTGGCCTCATCATTACTCCAGTCCACATTCATTTTGAGTGTTAGTCGCTGTTTCGGTTTTCGTCTTATTCATCTGTGGCACTTTGTCACAGTTTAAGTTGCTTCACCTGGTCAGCAGTGCACTGTGATGATGGGCCGCGGCCTGGGTAGCGCTCAGTGCTGGTCATTTGAGTTTGCACAAATGTCAGCAAGTTTCTTCGAAGAGTCTTGTCTTTCTCTGCCAAGTACCTTCTGTCCTGACAGTGAGGAGCTTTGGATGCCTGCCGAGGCTGTAGCCTTCGGACAGTGATGAGTTCACTTTTGGATGCCTGCCCAAGTTCTGACAGTGAAGAGTTGTGGACGCCTGCAGAGGCGGTAGCCTTCAAACACTGATGAGTTTCGGCTCGGAAACAAAATGGAGGATAGCTATAGTCACGTTTCACTTCTTATGGAGGGACTGTTAAAGGCAACATTTCTTGTACTCCAATGTCTGGCTTGATGGAAATGTACTAGGGCGAGACAGGAAGATGAAGCAGGACTCTGAAGAGTGGACAGTTAAATGCACAGACGTGCAACTCCAATAGGGAAATAAAAAGAGAAGACGGTGGTGATGGATTTGTTGTGATTTGATTTGAACCAGAAGACAGATACACAGACACATAAAGGAAGGAAGAAAGTAACAATTTGAAAGCCTAGTTGTCAGGGAAGAGGAGCTCGTCCTCAAACTCTGGTGGTTCAGACAGAAGTAGGTCCTGTAACGCACTATTTACGTCATCCAAGTCGCTCTCCTCTTCCTGCTGTGATTCACGTATTTTGTAATCCGGTGGTATAAAGTGCTGATTCATTTTGATCATGGTTAACCTCTCCACGCTTTTGGGCGAGAGACTGGTCCTTTTCAAAGTTACAATGGCACCAGCAGCACTGAAAACACGCTCAGAAGAGACACTTGCGACAGGGGAAGCCAGATACTTTATCGCCAGCCTGCTGAGCACTGTCCATTGGCTTCTTTTCCCATACCAATACACCAATGGGTTTCGATCCATGAAGACCTCTGTTGGGTCATCCAGATAGGCCTGGACCGTCCGCTCAATGTTCAGGGGTGCTCCGATGTGCTCGGCCTCTTTTGCCTTTGCATCAGCACTGGACTTACCATACCCCTGCCGTAGAAACCAATCAGTTGCAGATTGTACTGTGGATGATCCTGTTCTTTCTGTTGTTGATGTTATTGTTGGTGTAGGTGACTGCTGGGAGGCAAACGCACTGCCCTCAGGCTCCGAAGTAGAACTTGACTCTGGATGCCCTGTAGTACTTGTTATGGCCTGGGGTGGGGGGCCTGTAATTAACAGCCGTTCGTTTTCGAAAATAATGGCTTCCTTAGCTATCAAAGTTTTGTAGTTGGCAACATCCTTTCCGAAAAAGGAATTACTGCCTTGCTGTTCAGAAATACTTTGTACCGTGGATCCAAAATTGTGGCACTAATGTAATGTGGTTGTGACAAAATTTTATTTTGAATCCTTGTATTTTCAGATAAGCGAGCGGCTAAGGTCTCCGCCAAATGATATGCGTCTTGTTTGTCATCCACACCTGCGTACGTTTCAGACACCTCCTTCAGCTGTTGCTCTAGCATGTGCAACAATGGGATAGCTTGGCCCATAGTACAGTCCTCCCTGCTGACTTCACGTGTGAAGATCTCAAAAGGAAGTAGCATCTCAGTCAGGCATTTAATGAGGTCCCATTGACCCATCTCAACGGTCATGCCTCTCACAGTAGGTTCTCCTAATCTTTGCATGACATAAGCATTGAGTGGTATGTACAGTTCAAACAGATGATCAAGCATGTAATAAGTTGAGTTCCAACGTGTTGGCACCTCCTGGATGAGCGCTTTGACTGGCATTTTATGCTCACGTTGAATGACCCTCAGCTGCTTCCGGGCTTTAAAAGAATGGCTGAAATGTGTGCATATTCTTCTGCAGGTGGCCAGTAAGTTGCTGACTTTGGATTCATTTTTCAAAAAGTCTTGAACAACAATGTTAATGCAGTGTGCCAAACACGGGACCCTGAAATAGCCACCATTGCGCATGGCCTTAACTACATTACTGCCGTTGTCCGTGGCAACAAAACCAATCGTAAGCCCTCTTGGGCGGAGCCACTCAAAGACCTTGGTGTTAAACTCTTCCAAAATGTTTGCAGCAGTATGAGATTTCTCCATGGCAAACATGGCTACAGTTGCATGTTTGCGAGTGGCATGAAAAATCTCAGCAGCGTCAACACCAGCAGATATCTGTTCTCTAACCCCGCAAAAGAGATCCAGTGTGCAGTGATGCACATGTAATCTGTGGCTTGGCAACTGGTCCACATGTCTGTTGTCAGGTGGATACTGTGAACAGCACTCTGCTTCAAGGCTTTTCCAAGCAATTCCAGCACGTCGTGATGTAGTGCCGGAACAGCAACTCTGGCAAAATAGTAGCGGCTGGGAACATGCCATTTTGGGCAGATGGTTGACACAAATTCCAGAAAACCCACCCCTTCAACAAAAGAAAAAGGGAGAAGGTCCAGTGCTAACATTTTAGCCAGCTTCGCATTGTACAAACGTGCTATTGGGTGGTTGCGTTCGTACTGCCCCTCCCCCCAAACATGCTGATAATGGTAGGCTGCATGGTTTTCCTTCCTCTTAGGCTCAACAATGCACTTTTTGGGGTTGCGGACCTGGTACTCCTTGGTGTCTCAGGCTGACTCTTACTCTTGTGCCACTGAGATGTTGCTGAAGATGTGGGCGACGTTAACACTGCACTGCTGGGGTCAGGGACACCTTGTGTACCACTACCAGAGAGAATGTCTCCCTGTCCTTCCTCTTCCACCGTGATCGGATCTTCTACTCCTTTATCCCCACCAACACCAATGGTTGCAGTTTTTATGCTGCGAAGGTGGTCCTCCCAGCTGATCAAGTGGTGTTTTTTCAGATGGGTCATTTGGCCTCCGGTACCATAGTTTGTACCAAGCTTACCACGACTAACAGAGCTATTACAAATGGAGCATATAGCAATGTTCTCCTCCTTTTCGCTAACCGTAAAGAAGTCCCAAACTGGGAGCTTAACTTTGGCCTCCTGCTGGAGGTGCCACTTCCAATGCCGGATGAACTGGAGGGTGTGTGTTGAATTTGACTCTGTGCTGCTGTACCACTACCTACTCCTACTGAGGTGGTGGTTGTGCTGGATGTAGGTTGCTGCCGGGCCTTTGCTAATGCAAATATGGAAGCTGTAGGTCGTGTTGGTGTTACCTGTGGAGGTATGCGTGCTACATCCCTCGCAGCGATTTTGGATAGGGTAATAATGTTGGGCCGGGAGTGATGTTCGTGATGACTGGCTCATCATCATCATCCTGCTGTTCTACATCGACCTCCATAAGTGTAAGGCTTTCTGGAACCTTCCTTTTCCCTAGCTTGGTCTTGGAACGTGGCTCCCTCTCAGACTCAGTTTGTGGCTTCCAAGTGGCATCTAGATCATCAGAAGGGGGCTTGGCGAAGAACTTGATGGACTACCCCTCCTTTTCCTTGCTGGAGATTTGGAAGACAATGGATCTTCTGAATGAGTGGCTTCTTCTTCTACCTCTGCATGAGGCTCAATTTCCTGAACTGCCCCTACTTCAGGAGGAACAACAACTACTATTGCGGGCGGTGGTTGCGGCTGTTGTTGTTGACCACTTATCTGCTGTGTTTCCTCCTGCGTTGATTGGGTACTACTTTGAGATAGCGATAAGTTTATCTCAGGCTCAGCATCACTGCTTTCCACCATTAGGCTGGCTACCTCTTCCACACTCATGTGCTTGGGCCTGGGTTGGTGGGTTGGGCCCACTGATGCGGAGGTGCTGCCCCCAGCTTGCCCCCGGACACCGCTGCTGCAGGCGTAATTTTTTATTGCCCAAAAAGGTATTGGCCGGCACACCAGACTTAAGTGTCACTTCCTTCTTCTGTTCCTTCTTCTCAATAGCAACTTTCTTGGTACTGGAGGACCTGGTACCTGCTTTCTTTGGGCCCATCTTCTTCAGATGTCAGCAGCACTCAGTTGCAGAGATGTCTGGTCAGGTCACACGTCACGTTGTGTTGTGTGTACAGCAGCAGGATGTCTGTCTGGCAGTGCAACGGGCAATGATGAGAGACACACCTCCTCCTCAGTCTTTGTGCACCTAAAAGCAAAAAAGCCAGAACATCAGTCAAACATAGCACAAATCAAACAAATATAATATAGAACTTAGTGTGTGGTGGCCTCAATTATTAAATTTTAGAAACTCGGTGAACAACAACACACAATGTAGCCATTTATGAGACGTTGACAACAAGGCCAGGGTTTTCCTGGCTACTGTGTAGTGCTAGTGTGTACACTCTGGAAGAATAAGAATAGTAAAGAACAAAAACTAAAATGTAGTGGAGCATGTTTGGCCTAAATTTGTGCATCACGTGGGATGTATGTAGCAGCATCAGGGAGCTGCAGCTGGCAATGGGGATGGATTTGGAAGCAGTAAGACAAGAGGAACAATGGAAAGACACGCAGGCCTATGTGGCAAAAACAGCACACTACTAACTACCACCACAAAATGGCCCCCAGCAACATGGTGACTCACAGGCACAAGGCACAGCAAACAATGAACTCAAGCAGGCCTATATATGGGCAGACAAAGGATGCCTTATAAAACACACACAGCTTTAATGCAAAAACTAAAATCCACATGGCTAAAAACACTTTTGAAAGTTAGACAACCACTACAACAACACATAATTATAATTACACACGCAAAAAAAGGCATTTATTTAACACACCCAAAAAGTGAAATAGACCCTCCAAAAAAAACCACATTTTGCAATTCAATTCAATGCCATCCATGGCCTAAATGATGTCAAAATTCCACAGACAACACAGAAACAGTTTTTATGCACTCATGATGACTACCTCTGGGCCTACTGGCAGACTGGGCCGCAAGCTTGGTGGCCTATGCCAAAGCACAGTGGCTGGTCCCACAAAATGGCCGCCACCACATGGCCAGGCCACCCAACAACTTCCTTCCTGTTGAAAAAAATTGTAAAACAAAAAAAAGTGACTCCTTGCTCACCAAACTACATCTAAATGACAACCTGAGGTGTTTTTTGTGCAAAATGAACTAAATCATCATTTTCGAGAAGGTTTTATGCTGCTCGGGAGATATTCTTCGCCAGATTGTAAATTCTGCGTGTTCGGCATCGCGATCGTCACAAAAAGTCGTTATCGCGCGCGCAAACGTATATTGAGGGCGCGAAGAAGATAAAAAGTGTAAGTCCGCGTTGTCGCGCAGTGCGGAGTTGCCCAAAGTCCGCGAGCTGAATGCCCAGGGTTACCTACTGGCTGAAAAAGCCTATTTATTTAACAAACACCCAAAAACTGAAATACCACCCCAAACCCCACATTTTGCAAATCAATCCAATGCCATCCATGGCCTAAATTATGTTACAATTCAACAGACAACACAGAAACAGTTTTATGCACCCATGAGGATGACTACCTCCGGGCCTACTGGCAGACTAGGCCGCAAGCTTGGAGGCCTACGGCAAAAGCACAGTGGCTGGTCTCACAAAATGGCCGCCACCACACGGCCAGGCCACCCACAACAACAAGAAAAGGAACACAAGACAGACAATGTAGGCCTATGGCAAAAGCACAATGCCTGGCTTTACAAAATGGCCGCCACCCACATGGCCAGGCCACCCAAAATAACAAGAAAGTGAAGACAAAGGACAGGAGTCAGACCAGGCAGTTGGAGACTCTGGGCAACTTCCTTCCTGTTGAAAAAAATTGTAAAACAAAAAAAGTGACTCCTTGCTCACCAAACTACATCTAAATGACAACCTGAGGAGTTTTTTGAGCAAAATGAACTAAATCATCATTTCCGAGAAGGTTTTATGCTGCTCGAGAGATATTCTTCGCCAGATTGTAAATTCTGCGTGTTCGGCATCGCGATCGTCACAAAAAGTCGTTATTGCGCGCGCGAAAACGTATATTGAGCGCGCGTTGTCGCGCAGTGCGGAGTTGCCCAAAGTCCGCGAGCTGAACGCCCAGGGTTACCTACTGGCTGAAAAGGCCTATTTATTTAACAAACACCCAAAAACTGAAATACCAACCCAAAACCCACATTTTGCAAATCAATCCAATGCCATCCATGGCCTAAATTATGTTACAATTCAACAAACAACACAGAAACAGTTTTTATGCACCCATGAGGATGACTACCTCTGGGCCTACTGGCAGACTAGGCCGCAAGCTTGGAGGTCTATGGCAAAAGCACAGTGGCTGGTCCCACAAAATGGCCGCCACCACATGGCCAGGCCACCCACAAGTTCACAACAAGCATAAGCCAAGGGAACAAAGAAAAGACATGCAGGCCTATATGGAAAAAGCAGCACACTACTAAAGTACCCCCACAAAATGGCCCCAAGCCACGTGGTCACTCACAGTCACAACAGGCCATGGAAAACAATGAACTCAAGCAGGCCTATAATAATAAATATGACCAGACAAAGGAGGCCTGCAGTGCTAAACAACACAGCTTTAATACAAAAATGCAAAAACGAAAATCCACAGGGCTACGAAAGGCTGGAAAGTTACACAACAAGCACACACACACATCCAACAAAGGTATATATTACACCCAAAAAGTGAAATACACCCCAGAAACCACATTTACCAATTCAATCCAATGCCATCCATGCATGCCCTACATGATGTGTAAATTCAACAGACACCACAGAAACATGCACCCATGGGTACCTCTGGCTCTAGTCTGGGCCTACTGGCTGAAATTCCAATCAAAGAAAAACAACTAAGCCCCTGCCGAAACTACAGGCCACAACAATAAATTTTAAAAACTATGGAAATCCCAAACAAAATGTAGGTACAAACAAGCCCCAATCAAACAAACAAGTACACCAATTCTCCAACTTACTTGTAAAATCTCAAATCCAAGAGTCCTCAAATCCAATCCAATGATATGATGCAGCAGACAGACACAAAAAGTGATCCTTCCAGCTCCAAATCCAAATGAAAGTGAACAGCACATGGACAAAGCACTGGGAGGAGCCTGCTGGACAGGAACAGGAAGTTTGAGAATCAGGGCCACTTCCTTCCTCTTGGAAAAAAAAGTAAAAAAAGAAAAAGGACTCCTTGCACAAAAAACTACAGCCAAATCACAATCTGAGGAGTTTTTTGGAGCAAAACCATCATTTTCGAGAAGGTTTTATGATGCTCGAGAGATATTCTTCGCCAGATTGTAGTTTCTTCGTGTTCGGGATCGCGATCTTACCAACACTGCCGCCGGAAGTCAGATCGCGCGTCCGAATGACGTGTTCGCGTTCGCACACTCTCGCGGGATCGTGCGGCCGGATTCCAAATCTTGTGGCACCCGCGAACGGATAGGAAGTCGCGTCGGCGAACGCAGAATCACGGTAGGTCGTTACCGCGCGCGCGAGAACGTATATTGAGCGCGCGAAGAAGAAAAACAGCTACACTACGCCGCAAATTGCGTAGTGCACGGTAACTTCGCGTTCTACGCGAATCACGAAGTTACCGAAACTTCGCAAACTCTGCGAGCATAGCGTAGTTCACCGCCCAGGGTTAGCGTCAATGAAAGCGATAAAACAATGTTATGTTCTTTCAATCACAACCACACTAAAAAGGTGAAAGAAGCTTCACTATGTTGTTACATATCCTTTTGTAATTTTTTGTATTTCAGGCTTGAATTTAGAAGCCACTTTCAACAGTGGAGAGTGACACAGGTCACACCCGCATAGTGGTACCTTCTAACCACCAGTTGGTAAGAACGGAGCCCCATTTTTGTACTAAAGTCCTGATGAATGCCCTGGACCCTTTTGGGCCATTTTGGCAGAAACATGTTGACCATTCTCACTACGGTTAGGGGACAATTATTTCCCCACATACCGTCCACCTATTTTAATATCATATAGTTACCAGTCACATTAAAATCCACAATTTGATAACTATAATGATTTTTAACTTCACTCACTTTTTCACGGGCCCCCACTTAGCTTAGAAGTGCATCCCTGTCGTCAGGTGTATGCCCGCCCTCTATCAAACCAAATTTTTAGAGGGCGAGGACTGGTCAATGATGAAGCATGACACCCGGTGGTGTGTGAGACCAGTCCGTCACATTTTGTGAGATGCCTACACTCACAATTCAATCCTAATTCCATAGTGGTCACTACACTAGGAGCAGCTCTTGTTGTGGTTAACAGTTACCCATTTACCAACCCACGCGACAGAACTAACTGCCCTACACCCTTTCCAGACTCCTTCCTCGACGATAGACATTAGGATGTTGAAAATAGTGTCATGGAACGTGGCGGGCATAAGTGGGAAGCTTGATCTCCCCTCTTGGCTTGAGCTCATCAAACAACATGAGATCTGCATACTACAGGAAACTTGGAGCCTGACCCCTATACACATTCCGGGGTTTATGACATTCCATAGACCGGCAATTCCTTTGAAACATGGCCGGCTGTCTGGTGGGCTGCTCATCTTGATTAATATATCACCAAATTGTGATACAAAGGAGCTGTCCACCAACAGCCCTGACATCCTTGGGACTAGATTAACAAGCGGTAAGGGCAAGAGCATCGACATTTATAATGTCTACGGCAGGAGCTCTAGAGGAGGTAGCTCTCCAACTCTCCAGGCTCTGAACGAGATTCTGGATGCTAAGCACAACAGCCACCCTCTAATAGTTGGAGGGGATTTTAATGTTACTTACGAACCACTAGACTGGGTAGACTCTTACAAGGTGATTGAGGAGGATAAAATGTGGTTGGTACCACCATTGGAGCTTTCTCCTATAAAAAAGTGGTCGCAAGCAGCCCTGCAATTGAACGCCATAACCTTGGAACACAGGCTAAGGGCCGCTAATAGTAGAACCAGCTCCGACAAAGAAGGGGGGATGACCTTTGTCGGGCCAAATGGATTGAGCCGGATAGATTACATATTTGTGGATCTTACTTTATGGCCCTTAGTCCAAGACATGGCTATCATCCCGTCTTGTGATAGTGACCACAACCTCCTCAGCCGGACTGTTGAGCATCCATGGGGCGAAAAGGGGAGGGCTGCCTTCACTGCACTAAGCACCAAGGAGGTAATCCCTTCAAACGACAAATGCCGGCTTAAATGGCCCGCAATTATGGCAGATGATCAAAAGCTAAAATGCTAAAATCGTTAAAAAATGATATAGAAACACACTTGGGGACACTGCTATCCATGCAAGACGAACAGACTCCATAGACGACCTGTAGTGCCCTACATACAGAATTTTTCGAACATCTGGCCAGAAACTTTTATGTTTAATCCCAAAGGCCCAGGCCAAAACAGGGGAGACCTTTGGGAACAAACCTGTGGTTTAACTAGGAGTGCAGGGTACTAAGAAGGAGCTTGTCTGCAGCAATCAGAAATAGGGATACTTTTCTGATTCGTGAAACAAGGAGGCACTACAAACGGGCACAATTCAAGGCTAAGAGAGAGTGGGACGAAAGGAGATGGGAAGAACTTGGTGCGGCCACCTTGCACCCAGATAGCAGGATGTTTTGGTCACTTCTGGCTAAGGGTAATTTTGAAAGAGCCCCCTCTTTGGCCAATAACATTCCTGCTAAGGTGTGGCATAAACACTTCAGGAGCGTCACCGCCGGTGGGCGAAGGTGCGCCGGGCAGTCTTTCGCTGCTCAGGGGTCCGGCGCACCCATAACCAGCTGGCCCACCGGTGGTCAGACATCTTCGACCGGGAGCAGGACCTGTTGGACCTGCTAGGTGTCGAGGTCGTGGGGCTTGGTGAGTAGCTAATATATATAGTAGTATAAGTATTGTGATTTGTGTATACATTTTTTACAAATAACAAGAATACTGCTGCTTACATTGCGGGTAAATTACGTTTCAAAATCTTCTGTGATTGTAGGACACAGGTGCTGGGCGCTACTCTTACTTGTTTGCAACTTTGCGCTCGCTTGTCCTTATTATTATGTAAGAGTTTACTTTAGAGAACTTCAGTTAGGTAATGCTATTGCTAGAGAGACTGTAGTCCTTCCTTTGTCCTCCTGTCAAATAGTGGTGGATGGATTGATACTAGGTTTAGTTACTATTAGTTGATAATTTTTGAGCGGTCTGCGTGACGCATCCTCTGTCACTGAGTGCTGCTTACCCCACTCCTTAGTAGAACCTTTTGTAGTTTGTTTAGTGAGTGGTACTGGTAAGCTTAGCAGTGTCAGTCAGCTGCAGAACATCAGATGCAACCAACCAACAATTTGGTGTATGCATTATGCACTTTATGCATGTGTCCTCCTTCTCATCTATGCATTTTTGATGGCTAATAAAAATGGAAATGCAGACTTAATGAACAATTGGCCTGCCTGGAATAGGTGGGCTAGGTCAGGTGGTACTTAGGCTTAGTTAGTGTTCTGGATTTTATTTGAATCAATCAGAATGGAACACTGGATTAGTGTTCCCAAATAAGTAGACTGTCCGTGAATCCCGCAAGCCAGTAGTCGATCGGATTAGATAGGTCAATTTTATTGCAATTTTTGTTTCCTAAATCGTTTTTTGAGCGTTTTTTTAGATAATTTATTTGTTTCACAGCAATCATTAATGTTTGTGTCTTTCTTTATTATATCTTACATGATCACTGATCTGCAGCACCCAGGGGCAAGAAGACGGGGTCCGAGTCGGCGGGACAACCACCAGAGGACCGCTCCTCTACCGAGGGCCCTGCTGCTGGTCCCAGTAAGTCCTCCAGTGGTTAATATTAACAATTATATTGCCCTAACTTTTACTGCACCTTATTTTTCAGAACTATTAATTCTGGTTCCATTCCCTAATTCTATTTTTTACAAAAGATTCTTTGATCTTGACTTGACTATCTGTTTCTAAATTCTGGTTATCCCTGCCTCTAAGTTCTAACTGCCTCTGCTATGAATGTCTGTACTACTACTATTAGTCTGTCGCTAAGCTTGCCCAGTTTGCATTGCCACTCTTTATTGTACGGTTTTGAATAAAACTCAGATTGACCAATAGCTCTAGCCACTGAGTCCAGTCCTTTCGGTTGTCCTCTTCTAGGCTTCTTAATCTTGAGGCTTTGACAATTACCACAAACAAAATGCCCAACCAGATATTTGACTATTTTTGATAGGATATAGTACATACTACTACTGATGTGTGGATTCTGCACAGCCCCATGCAGAACTATGCACAAGGAAATAGGATGTTGGTGATGGGAGTTTGGAACTTGGACGTTCCTCACACCTCAGTCAGAAGTGAACCCACAATCCCCTGAACGACTAGCTATAGTGTCTCATTAGGTCCCCGAACCCCCATCCGAAGATACCCAATGATTATGATTACACAACCCAGAACATAACACCCTTTCGCTCACTCACTCGTGTAAGTCCACCACCACCACCACACCAAATACCACAGAGTCTATGTGTAAGTTCAAAAGGTTTATTTTCAACTAACAAGCTCTGTATGTTGTTCTATAAAATTCAGTGTACTCCAGCCAGCTCCAACAGCAAAATGCATAAGATTAAAACAATAAACATTGTTACAACAAGTGCATGATGATAGAAGACAAAAGATCAGTGCGAATTCTGGGAGACTCCTCACCGTAGAACGTAGAATTACTGGTTACATCTCACGCATCATTCATAAGCTCTGCAAATCTCTGGTTTGTAGAAGGAAATCTTCTGCCTGAGAAAAATGGTGCGCGTTAGATAGTATAAAGCAAGCATTTCTCAGTCCTGCCAAAAAAGTGTAACATGTTACTTATGGCTAAGCAATACGGACTAACCGAACTCCATAACAAAGTGGCTTGTTTTTCAACCTCTTGTATGCAACGCTCAGACAGTAGCTGTATGAGCTCATGTGGGCTCAAAAGGCGTCTTACTGTTACTTACTGCACAACAAGCTGCGAGGTAACATGCGCAAAAGACATGAAGCGAAAAATGGTTGCATGGCTCAGGCTAACTTTGCAAAGAGTAGAGTATAGTATAATAAATAATGACCCTAGGGACCATAACACTACTAGTGTCTACTGACTCTAGTACCCGATTTTGACTAGTGAATGTGATGTATAATATGTATGTATTAACTTTTTTTTTCAATCTTGCTAGTGAAAAAGAATAAATAGGGGGAGGTGTACACAGGCATCTAAAAATGTGTCATGTTTTTATCTAGGCGTAGTAGCGACCACCAGTGCCGGCGGGGCCATCGGCGATTCCACCATTCCGGAGGGGGCAGGAGATGCGGCACCTGCAGGAGCTACAGGGGGTGAGCCAGCAGCAGTGGCGGGCGGTGGTAAGTTATATTCATTACTTATTGACATTGCACTAGCTGGAAGGGTGTTGACTTCACTCACTGTACTGTTGTTGAGACTTATTAGGTATGAAGTTGTAGTGAACATTATACAACGGTTGAAGAAGAGAAGACACCCTTTACTTAGCATTAGCAATGCAGTAGCAATAGCATTACCAGCGTGACTTGATTAACCAATGGCCTCTTCTATCTGACTCCAACTCAGCTGTGAAAGTTTTATGGAGGAGACTAAAAGTCAGATCAGATGACCTTGATGGATGTGTTGAACAAAAAGGGAAAGAAGGGTGGAAGGAGGAAGGACGGGCGAGATTTAATATGATGACTGGCAGAGAAGGATACGTTGGAAGCATGGATAGGTGGCTGATAGGAATCAGATGCATGTGTTGTTGAAGGATGGGTGGAAGGTGAAAGAAGAATGGATGCCTGCCTGGGTGGGCGACACAGTATGGGTGGATACTGTGGATAGCAAGAATCATCAGCGGTGTTTGGGTGAATCTCTAAGCCAAGGCAAGCAACGGAGTGAGTGGACGCATGGGTTGTTGTTGGTGAAACAAAGTAAGGTTTGTGGAGAGATTAAGAAGAATGATTGACATTTACTTAGAATGGATGGATGCCTGTATGTATTCATCAAGACAGCATAGGTGGAGACTGTCACGGGATGCACAGTTTTAGTTTTAAGGGAATGTAAAAGAAACCGCGCCACAGTAGCAAAGCCGATGTGGGGAGGGGCAGGGTGGAGGGTAGCAGTAAACAATGTATTATGCGGCCAAATACAGGTAACTTTACTGTAAACATAAAAATAAATAAAGCGAATTTAATTGTGCGCACTGCACCGCCAAAAGCGATGCAGCGGGCGCAACAAAATTAGTTTTATTTATTTATATGTTTACTTACCTGTAATTGGCCGTAATCCATAGTTTACTACCCCCACCCTGCCCCTCCCTACGTCACCGCCCGGCAGCACTCCCCGAGCCCCACCACCGACCGCTACTGACCTTATGTCGTCGTCCCATATAAAAGCAATGATCATTGGATCAGATATATAATCTGCCTTTTTGTAGTAGCCAGGGCACTGTCAAAGTGAAATTGACCAATTGCCCTTCATGTAACAGAGAGAGTATGGCCAGTGCCACCCGTAATAGAAAAATACGTGCTTCCCCACCTGCAGACAGTAGTAAATCAAACTAACGTGAGTCTGTGTCATGAGTCAGACTTGTATGTTTGTCTTGGGTGCAAGCATAGTTGACCGAGCTGGCATGCCGGCTACTACAACCAGGTTATGTCATTTCGCTAAACTAGTAGAGATGAGAAGAAGACTGGTGTACTGTGTACTGGAGTCCATAGTGCTAGTATAATGCCTGAAACTCCCACAAATGTTACAGGCCGAGGAAGTGGGAGGATAGATAGATTATTACCAGAAATGTTATGTACTGTGCTTCTTGCTAGTGCTACTGTGCCATTATGTGTTGAATTAATTTTGTGTTACTGTTTTGCTAAGAGTACTGGTTACAACAATATTCTTTTTCTTTCTATATATAGATACTCCTTCCCAAGAAAAACCATCCCAGAAGGAGTTGGCAGCCAGGGCCCGGCGTGGAGGCCATCTGTGAGGAGTACCGGCGGCTAGTGGCACAGGAGGAGGAGGAGGAGGTGGCAGCAGCTGCAGCCTCGTCCGATGTCCCGGGCCCCAGCCAGGCCCGACCTCCAGTGGTACTGCGCTGCGGTGTTGCAGCAGCCCGCCGCCACAATTCTCTTGCAGCCAGCACTGCTGTCCCCCACCCTGGATGCCACTGCAGGGCATTTCGACGCAAGATTCTCCTCCGGGTGGCACGGCTAGAGGAGCAACTAGAGGAGCGTGTAAAAATTCTGGTGGACAAACACCTTAAAGCCTGCCGAATCGAATAGGACCCTGTTGCATTGCCCCTTTTTTATTCCTTTTGTTGGTGGGTGGGAATTGGGCGTTGGGGTTTCTGGACATTCTTTGGACTTTTTTTCGTTTTGGACATTGGTTGGGGTTAGGGAGAGGGGTGGGTCAGGTGTGGGATAGTTTATTTTTGTTAGGGTAATAAATTATATTTATACTTAAACATACAATGTTAATGTTTTGTGGGGGGTTACTGTTTTACGATTTTACGTCACATGGTTTCCTTGCTGCTGCAGGGCCGCAGCCAGTGTTTGATTTAAATAATCTGCCGATGATGTAACACAAACAGATAGATGCGGTACCCCTCACTGAGTTATTTGTTCTACTAGTATTGTCAGTCTCTCCTCCTAGTCCATTATACCTCCCACCAAACTTATCTTACCTGTGATTGATGATGATTACGTTCGGCACAGCGATGGCTGCATGGTTTCCCAAGAGAATGGAGAAGATGCCATGGTTGTGGTGGTAGTAGTAGAGTAGACACTGGCAGCAGCATTTGCTAAAAAAATAAAAGAGACAGTCACTTGCCTGAAAGCGACTGTGGGAGGAGTAGTAGAACGAAGTAAAATACAGTACAGAAGAAGACTGCCAAACAAACAATATTGCATTTGCAACTGCTAAAGTCAAATAAAACATTATGGTGGCGGGGAGTGGGACAGCCTAGTACAAGAAGTTACAAACTGTAGTTGTGTCGAGTGAGTCACTTAACTTAACACAATCGTAATTCGTAACCTTTACTGCTGTGTGGTAGGAGTTTGATGATGAATCCAATCAATGCTGGCAATTAATTATGATGTACTATTAGCCGGTGACGGCTTGCACATAGACTGAGCATGGGTGGGCAAGCAGAAGAAGCTCCTCACCCTGCCTTGAAATGTAATTAGTGTTGCTTTCACCACATCTGCCCCAGGAAGCGTGTGATCAATTGGTGTACATTTTATGTAGTCACATCACACCTCAATATAAATCACAGCCCGGGGGAAGAGGGTTAGGGTTTGATGAATGGATGGGAAGGGGGTTTGGGGAAAGGTTGGAGAAAGAAAAACAGTACGCATGGACAACAAAAGCAAAGCGAAATCTTGGCAGACGACCATGATCTTATCCAAAAAATCTATAAAGGGAGAAAAAGGAAATGCATGCATGATGATGAAGATAACTTGATGGTTAATGAGTAGTACTTACTAACTCCTACTAGACAATTAGACAGTACAGGGCAGCAGTATATTCTACGCAATTTGCCTTGCCTGGCTGTAATATGCCCTCAGAGAGTGAGACCCAAATTCCATGTTGTACTGGGCTTACTTTTAGAGATAGCAAAGAAAATTAAAAAATAGTTGTAGGGATCAATTAGCAAACAAACAACAACACACAACACACAGTCGTAATGATTGAAGAGAAAAAAGGATTCCAATTAATTAAAAGATGAATGATGAATGATACTAAAGTTACTATTATCCTGGTCAAATTGTGGAGTTGAATCTCGTCCTTCCTCTTGGTCCTATCTTCCATGGACGCTCCGCACATCAATCTTGGTGGCCTTCCTGATGCGGATTGGTAAGGTAAATGTGAGTTGTGTCTCCCAGTATAGCACAGGGTAAAGGCCGGCCTGTAACGTCTAGATGGAAAAACAAAGGGGTATTGAAAAATCAATGAATAAAAAAAAACATCAATTACGGTGGAGTCCAAGAAGAGAAGAGAGAACACTTTCAGACTGAGGCGGCTTGGATATATCGTGTATATTCTGTTTACAGCATTAAGCTACAACAACAACAGGACAGAACAGGCCCACCACAGCACCAGCCCGTCCGTGACCCAACCTCCATTTACCTTAATTTTTGACAGAGCCAGACAAAACAAGGCATATATACACAGCAACTTAGCATTTTCAAAATTAAGTGACAAAATCTATGCGCCACTGTCAGTCATGACTTGACTCGACTCCACCACTACATGGACATGTAGGTCTGCTGTGTTTACTTTCTTGTTGAATTGTTGTGTTTATGTTTACCTTATGCCACTTCGTGAAACGCAGTTATTCCTTCAATCATCTCCGATCCAACTGACTGACGGCAAAGATAGTATGGTCATCATCATGGTGTGGTATGTGTTGTCCAACTCCAACTCAGTCGGTAGTGACTCCGATTAAGTCCATATTCCATATTAAAAAATTGCAACAGATATTGGCCTGCACCTGCAGTAATAGGAGTACAATTTGGTTATTAAACAACAAGAAGGAAACATTGACTGTCACTGACTTGACTTGAGTCACTTTGTAGATTAACTAGTAGAGTAGAGTTCGACTTCATGCACAACATCAACAACAAACAACAGCAATCGCTCAGAGTCTGCAAGCATCCAATGCATTCCATCATTACCTGTCTTGCTCTTCTCTTTGGCTGTCAGATCATCAGATGCCTAGTTCTGACAGGTGTGTGGGTTTTTTTACGGGGCAGTGGCCTCATCATTACTCCAGTCCACATTCATTTTGAGTGTTAGTCGCTGTTTCGGTTTTCGTCTTATTCATCTGTGGCACTTTGTCACAGTTTAAGTTGCTTCACCTGGTCAGCAGTGCACTGTGATGATGGGCCGCGGCCTGGGTAGCGCTCAGTGCTGGTCATTTGAGTTTGCACAAATGTCAGCAAGTTTCTTCGAAGAGTCTTGTCTTTCTCTGCCAAGTACCTTCTGTCCTGACAGTGAGGAGCTTTGGATGCCTGCCGAGGCTGTAGCCTTCGGACAGTGATGAGTTCACTTTTGGATGCCTGCCCAAGTTCTGACAGTGAAGAGTTGTGGACGCCTGCAGAGGCGGTAGCCTTCAAACACTGATGAGTTTCGGCTCGGAAACAAAATGGAGGATAGCTATAGTCACGTTTCACTTCTTATGGAGGGACTGTTAAAGGCAACATTTCTTGTACTCCAATGTCTGGCTTGATGGAAATGTACTAGGGCGAGACAGGAAGATGAAGCAGGACTCTGAAGAGTGGACAGTTAAATGCACAGACGTGCAACTCCAATAGGGAAATAAAAGAGAAGACGGTGGTGATGGATTTGTTGTGATTTGATTTGAACCAGAAGACAGATACACAGACACATAAAGGAAGGAAGAAAGTAACAATTTGAAAGCCTAGTTGTCAGGGAAGAGGAGCTCGTCCTCAAACTCTGGTGGTTCAGACAGAAGTAGGTCCTGTAACGCACTATTTACGTCATCCAAGTCGCTCTCCTCTTCCTGCTGTGATTCACGTATTTTGTAATCCGGTGGTATAAAGTGCTGATTCATTTTGATCATGGTTAACCTCTCCACGCTTTTGGGCGAGAGACTGGTCCTTTTCAAAGTTACAATGGCACCAGCAGCACTGAAAACACGCTCAGAAGAGACACTTGCGATAGGGGAAGCCAGATACTTTATCGCCAGCCTGCTGAGCACTGTCCATTGGCTTCTTTTCCCATACCAATACACCAATGGGTTTCGATCCATGAAGACCTCTGTTGGGTCATCCAGATAGGCCTGGACCGTCCGCTCAATGTTCAGGGGTGCTCCGATGTGCTCGGCCTCTTTTGCCTTTGCATCAGCACTGGACTTACCATACCCCTGCCGTAGAAACCAATCAGTTGCAGATTGTACTGTGGATGATCCTGTTCTTTCTGTTGTTGATGTTATTGTTGGTGTAGGTGACTGCTGGGAGGCAAACGCACTGCCCTCAGGCTCCAAGTAGAACTTGACTCTGGATGCCCTGTAGTACTTGTTATGGCCTGGGGTGGGGGCCTGTAATTAACAGCCGTTCGTTTTCGAAAATAATGGCTTCCTTAGCTATCAAAGTTTTGTAGTTGGCAACATCCTTTCCGAAAAAGGAATTACTGCCTTGCTGTTCAGAAATACTTTGTACCGTGGATCCAAAATTGTGGCACTAATGTAATGTGGTTGTGACAAAATTTTATTTTGAATCCTTGTATTTTCAGATAAGCGAGCGGCTAAGGTCTCCGCCAAATGATATGCGTCTTGTTTGTCATCCACACCTGCGTACGTTTCAGACACCTCCTTCAGCTGTTGCTCTAGCATGTGCAACAATGGGATAGCTTGGCCCATAGTACAGTCCTCCCTGCTGACTTCACGTGTGAAGATCTCAAAAGGAAGTAGCATCTCAGTCAGGCATTTAATGAGGTCCCATTGACCCATCTCAACGGTCATGCCTCTCACAGTAGGTTCTCCTAATCTTTGCATGACATAAGCATTGAGTGGTATGTACAGTTCAAACAGATGATCAAGCATGTAATAAGTTGAGTTCCAACGTGTTGGCACCTCCTGGATGAGCGCTTTGACTGGCATTTTATGCTCACGTTGAATGACCCTCAGCTGCTTCCGGGCTTTAAAAGAATGGCTGAAATGTGTGCATATTCTTCTGCAGGTGGCCAGTAAGTTGCTGACTTTGGATTCATTTTTCAAAAAGTCTTGAACAACAATGTTAATGCAGTGTGCCAAACACGGACCCTGAAATAGCCACCATTGCGCATGGCCTTAACTACATTACTGCCGTTGTCCGTGGGAACAAAACCAATCGTAAGCCCTCTTGGGCGGAGCCACTCAAAGACCTTGGTGTTAAACTCTTCCAAAATGTTTGCAGCAGTATGAGATTTCTCCATGGCAAACATGGCTACAGTTGCATGTTTGCGAGTGGCATGAAAAATCTCAGCAGCGTCAACACCAGCAGATATCTGTTCTCTAACCCCCGCAAAAGAGATCCAGTGTGCAGTGATGCACATGTAATCTGTGGCTTGGCAACTGGTCCACATGTCTGTTGTCAGGTGGATACTGTGAACAGCACTCTGCTTCAAGGCTTTTCCAAGCAATTCCAGCACGTCGTGATGTAGTGCCGGAACAGCAACTCTGGCAAAATAGTAGCGGCTGGGAACATGCCATTTTGGGCAGATGGTTGACACAAATTCCAGAAAACCCACCCCTTCAACAAAAGAAAAAGGGAGAAGGTCCAGTGCTAACATTTTAGCCAGCTTCGCATTGTACAAACGTGCTATTGGGTGGTTGCGTTCGTACTGCCCCTCCCCCCAAACATGCTGATAATGGTAGGCTGCATGGTTTTCCTTCCTCTTAGGCTCAACAATGCACTTTTTGGGGTTGCGGACCTGGTACTCCTTGGTGTCTCAGGCTGACTCTTACTCTTGTGCCACTGAGATGTTGCTGAAGATGTGGGCGACGTTAACACTGCACTGCTGGGGTCAGGGACACCTTGTGTACCACTACCAGAGAGAATGTCTCCCTGTCCTTCCTCTTCCACCGTGATCGGATCTTCTACTCCTTTATCCCCACCAACACCAATGGTTGCAGTTTTTATGCTGCGAAGGTGGTCCTCCCAGCTGATCAAGTGGTGTTTTTTCAGATGGGTCATTTGGCCTCCGGTACCATAGTTTGTACCAAGCTTACCACGACTAACAGAGCTATTACAAATGGAGCATATAGCAATGTTCTCCTCCTTTTCGCTAACCGTAAAGAAGTCCCAAACTGGGAGCTTAACTTTGGCCTCCTGCTGGAGGTGCCACTTCCAATGCCGGATGAACTGGAGGGTGTGTGTTGAATTTGACTCTGTGCTGCTGTACCACTACCTACTCCTACTGAGGTGGTGGTTGTGCTGGATGTAGGTTGCTGCCGGGCCTTTGCTAATGCAAATATGGAAGCTGTAGGTCGTGTTGGTGTTACCTGTGGAGGTATGCGTGCTACATCCCTCGCAGCGATTTTGGATAGGGTAATAATGTTGGGCCGGGAGTGATGTTCGTGATGACTGGCTCATCATCATCATCCTGCTGTTCTACATCGACCTCCATAAGTGTAAGGCTTTCTGGAACCTTCCTTTTCCCTAGCTTGGTCTTGGAACGTGGCTCCCTCTCAGACTCAGTTTGTGGCTTCCAAGTGGCATCTAGATCATCAGAAGGGGGCTTGGCGAAGAACTTGATGGACTACCCCTCCTTTTCCTTGCTGGAGATTTGGAAGACAATGGATCTTCTGAATGAGTGGCTTCTTCTTCTACCTCTGCATGAGGCTCAATTTCCTGAACTGCCCCTACTTCAGGAGGAACAACAACTACTATTGCGGGCGGTGGTTGCGGCTGTTGTTGTTGACCACTTATCTGCTGTGTTTCCTCCTGCGTTGATTGGGTACTACTTTGAGATAGCGATAAGTTTATCTCAGGCTCAGCATCACTGCTTTCCACCATTAGGCTGGCTACCTCTTCCACACTCATGTGCTTGGGCCTGGGTTGGTGGGTTGGGCCCACTGATGCGGAGGTGCTGCCCCCAGCTTGCCCCCGGACACCGCTGCTGCAGGCGTAATTTTTTATTGCCCAAAAAGGTATTGGCCGGCACACCAGACTTAAGTGTCACTTCCTTCTTCTGTTCCTTCTTCTCAATAGCAACTTTCTTGGTACTGGAGGACCTGGTACCTGCTTTCTTTGGGCCCATCTTCTTCAGATGTCAGCAGCACTCAGTTGCAGAGATGTCTGGTCAGGTCACACGTCACGTTGTGTTGTGTGTACAGCAGCAGGATGTCTGTCTGGCAGTGCATCGGGCAATGATGAGAGACACACCTCCTCCTCAGTCTTTGTGCACCTAAAAGCAAAAAAGCCAGAACATCAGTCAAACATAGCACAAATCAAACAAATATAATATAGAACTTAGTGTGTGGTGGCCTCAATTATTAAATTTTAGAAACTCGGTGAACAACAACACACAATGTAGCCATTTATGAGACGTTGACAACAAGGCCAGGGTTTTCCTGGCTACTGTGTAGTGCTAGTGTGTACACTCTGGAAGAATAAGAATAGTAAAGAACAAAAACTAAAATGTAGTGGAGCATGTTTGGCCTAAATTTGTGCATCACGTGGGATGTATGTAGCAGCATCAGGGAGCTGCAGCTGGCAATGGGGATGGATTTGGAAGCAGTAAGACAAGAGGAACAATGGAAAGACACGCAGGCCTATGTGGCAAAAACAGCACACTACTAACTACCACCACAAAATGGCCCCCAGCAACATGGTGACTCACAGGCACAAGGCACAGCAAACAATGAACTCAAGCAGGCCTATATATGGGCAGACAAAGGATGCCTTATAAAACACACACAGCTTTAATGCAAAAACTAAAATCCACATGGCTAAAAACACTTTTGAAAGTTAGACAACCACTACAACAACACATAATTATAATTACACACGCAAAAAAGGCATTTATTTAACACACCCAAAAAGTGAAATAGACCCTCCAAAAAAAACCACATTTTGCAATTCAATTCAATGCCATCCATGGCCTAAATGATGTCAAAATTCCACAGACAACACAGAAACAGTTTTTATGCACTCATGATGACTACCTCTGGGCCTACTGGCAGACTGGGCCGCAAGCTTGGCGGCCTATGCCAAAGCACAGTGGCTGGTCCCACAAAATGGCCGCCACCACATGGCCAGGCCACCCAACAACTTCCTTCCTGTTGAAAAAAATTGTAAAACAAAAAAAAAGTGACTCCTTGCTCACCAAACTACATCTAAATGACAACCTGAGGTGTTTTTTGTGCAAAATGAACTAAATCATCATTTTCGAGAAGGTTTTATGCTGCTCGGGAGATATTCTTCGCCAGATTGTAAATTCTGCGTGTTCGGCATCGCGATCGTCACAAAAAGTCGTTATCGCGCGCGCGAAAACGTATATTGAGGGCGCGAAGAAGATAAAAAGTGTAAGTCCGCGTTGTCGCGCAGTGCGGAGTTGCCCAAAGTCCGCGAGCTGAATGCCCAGGGTTACCTACTGGCTGAAAAAGCCTATTTATTTAACAAACACCCAAAAACTGAAATACCACCCCAAACCCCACATTTTGCAAATCAATCCAATGCCATCCATGGCCTAAATTATGTTACAATTCAACAGACAACACAGAAACAGTTTTATGCACCCATGAGGATGACTACCTCCGGGCCTACTGGCAGACTAGGCCGCAAGCTTGGAGGCCTACGGCAAAAGCACAGTGGCTGGTCTCACAAAATGGCCGCCACCACACGGCCAGGCCACCCACAACAACAAGAAAAGGAACACAAGACAGACAATGTAGGCCTATGGCAAAAGCACAATGCCTGGCTTTACAAAATGGCCGCCACCCACATGGCCAGGCCACCCAAAATAACAAGAAAGTGAAGACAAAGGACAGGAGTCAGACCAGGCAGTTGGAGACTCTGGGCAACTTCCTTCCTGTTGAAAAAAATTGTAAAACAAAAAAAAGTGACTCCTTGCTCACCAAACTACATCTAAATGACAACCTGAGGAGTTTTTGAGCAAAATGAACTAAATCATCATTTCCGAGAAGGTTTTATGCTGCTCGAGAGATATTCTTCGCCAGATTGTAAATTCTGCGTGTTCGGCATCGCGATCGTCACAAAAAGTCGTTATTGCGCGCGGCGTATATTGAGCGCGCGTTGTCGCGCAGTGCGGAGTTGCCCAAAGTCCGCGAGCTGAACGCCCAGGGTTACCTACTGGCTGAAAAGGCCTATTTATTTAACAAACACCCAAAAACTGAAATACCAACCCAAAACCCACATTTTGCAAATCAATCCAATGCCATCCATGGCCTAAATTATGTTACAATTCAACAAACAACACAGAAACAGTTTTTATGCACCCATGAGGATGACTACCTCTGGGCCTACTGGCAGACTAGGCCGCAAGCTTGGAGGTCTATGGCAAAAGCACAGTGGCTGGTCCCACAAAATGGCCGCCACCACATGGCCAGGCCACCCACAAGTTCACAACAAGCATAAGCCAAGGGGAACAAAGAAAAGACATGCAGGCCTATATGGAAAAAGCAGCACACTACTAAAGTACCCCCACAAAATGGCCCCAAGCCACGTGGTCACTCACAGTCACAACAGGCCATGGAAAACAATGAACTCAAGCAGGCCTATAATAATAAATATGACCAGACAAAGGAGGCCTGCAGTGCTAAACAACACAGCTTTAATACAAAAATGCAAAAACGAAAATCCACAGGGCTACGAAAGGCTGGAAAGTTACACAACAAGCACACACACACATCCAACAAAGGTATATATTACACCCAAAAAGTGAAATACACCCCAGAAACCACATTTACCAATTCAATCCAATGCCATCCATGCATGCCCTACATGATGTGTAAATTCAACAGACACCACAGAAACATGCACCCATGGGTACCTCTGGCTCTAGTCTGGGCCTACTGGCTGAAATTCCAATCAAAGAAAAACAACTAAGCCCCTGCCGAAACTACAGGCCACAACAATAAATTTTAAAAACTATGGAAATCCCAAACAAAATGTAGGTACAAACAAGCCCCAATCAAACAAACAAGTACACCAATTCTCCAACTTACTTGTAAAATCTCAAATCCAAGAGTCCTCAAATCCAATCCAATGATATGATGCAGCAGACAGACACAAAAAGTGATCCTTCCAGCTCCAAATCCAAATGAAAGTGAACAGCACATGGACAAAGCACTGGGAGGAGCCTGCTGGACAGGAACAGGAAGTTTGAGAATCAGGGGCACTTCCTTCCTCTTGGAAAAAAAAATAAAAAAAGAAAAAGGACTCCTTGCACAAAAAACTACAGCCAAATCACAATCTGAGGAGTTTTTGGAGCAAAACCATCATTTTCGAGAAGGTTTTATGATGCTCGAGAGATATTCTTCGCCAGATTGTAGTTTCTTCGTGTTCGGGATCGCGATCTTACCAACACTGCCGCCGGAAGTCAGATCGCGCGTCCGAATGACGTGTTCGCGTTCGCACACTCTCGCGGGATCGTGCGGCCGGATTCCAAATCTTGTGGCGCCCGCGAACGGATAGGAAGTCGCGTCGGCGAACGCAGAATCACGGTAGGTCGTTACCGCGCGCGCGAGAACGTATATTGAGCGCGCGAAGAAGAAAAACAGCTACACTACGCCGCAAATTGCGTAGTGCACGGTAACTTCGCGTTCTACACGAATCACGAAGTTACCGAAACTTCGCAAACTCTGCGAGCATAGCGTAGTTCACCGCCCAGGGTTAGCGTCAATGAAAGCGATAAAACAATGTTATGTTCTTTCAATCACAACCACACTAAAAAGGTGAAAGAAGCTTCACTATGTTGTTACATATCCTTTTGTAATTTTTTGTATTTCAGGCTTGAATTTAGAAGCCACTTTCAACAGTGGAGAGTGACACAGGTCACACCCGCATAGTGGTACCTTCTAACCACCAGTTGGTAAGAACGGAGCCCCATTTTTGTACTAAAGTCCTGATGAATGCCCTGGACCCTTTTGGGCCATTTTGGCAGAAACATGTTGACCATTCTCACTACGGTTAGGGGACAATTATTTCCCCACATACCGTCCACCTATTTTAATATCATATAGTTACCAGTCACATTAAAATCCACAATTTGATAACTATAATGATTTTTAACTTCACTCACTTTTTCACGGGCCCCCACTTAGCTTAGAAGTGCATCCCTGTCGTCAGGTGTATGCCCGCCCTCTATCAAACCAAGTTTTTAGAGGGCGAGGACTGGTCAATGATGAAGCATGACACCCGGTGGTGTGTGAGACCAGTCCGTCAAATTTTGTGAGATGCCTACACTCACAATTCAATCCTAATTCCATAGTGGTCACTACACTAGGAGCAGCTCTTGTTGTGGTTAACAGTTACCCATTTACCAACCCACGCGACAGAACTAACTGCCCTACACCCTTTCCAGACTCCTTCCTCGACGATAGACATTAGGATGTTGAAAATAGTGTCATGGAACGTGGCGGGCATAAGTGGGAAGCTTGATCTCCCCTCTTGGCTTGAGCTCATCAAACAACATGAGATCTGCATACTACAGGAAACTTGGAGCCTGACCCCTATACACATTCCGGGGTTTATGACATTCCATAGACCGGCAATTCCTTTGAAACATGGCCGGCTGTCTGGTGGGCTGCTCATCTTGATTAATATATCACCAAATTGTGATACAAAGGAGCTGTCCACCAACAGCCCTGACATCCTTGGGACTAGATTAACAAGCGGTAAGGGCAAGAGCATCGACATTTATAATGTCTACGGCAGGAGCTCTAGAGGAGGTAGCTCTCCAACTCTCCAGGCTCTGAACGAGATTCTGGATGCTAAGCACAACAGCCACCCTCTAATAGTTGGAGGGGATTTTAATGTTACTTACGAACCACTAGACTGGGTAGACTCTTACAAGGTGATTGAGGAGGATAAAATGTGGTTGGTACCACCATTGGAGCTTTCTCCTATAAAAAAGTGGTCGCAAGCAGCCCTGCAATTGAACGCCATAACCTTGGAACACAGGCTAAGGGCCGCTAATAGTAGAACCAGCTCCGACAAAGAAGGGGGGATGACCTTTGTCGGGCCAAATGGATTGAGCCGGATAGATTACATATTTGTGGATCTTACTTTATGGCCCTTAGTCCAAGACATGGCTATCATCCCGTCTTGTGATAGTGACCACAACCTCCTCAGCCGGACTGTTGAGCATCCATGGGGCGAAAAGGGGAGGGCTGCCTTCACTGCACTAAGCACCAAGGAGGTAATCCCTTCAAACGACAAATGCCGGCTTAAATGGCCCGCAATTATGGCAGATGATCAAAAGCTAAAATGCTAAAATCGTTAAAAAATGATATAGAAACACACTTGGGGACACTGCTATCCATGCAAGACGAACAGACTCCATAGACGACCTGTAGTGCCCTACATACAGAATTTTTCGAACATCTGGCCAGAAACTTTTATGTTTAATCCCAAAGGCCCAGGCCAAAACAGGGGAGACCTTTGGGAACAAACCTGTGGTTTAACTAGGAGTGCAGGGTACTAAGAAGGAGCTTGTCTGCAGCAATCAGAAATAGGGATACTTTTCTGATTCGTGAAACAAGGAGGCACTACAAACGGGCACAATTCAAGGCTAAGAGAGAGTGGGACGAAAGGAGATGGGAAGAACTTGGTGCGGCCACCTTGCACCCAGATAGCAGGATGTTTTGGTCACTTCTGGCTAAGGGTAATTTTGAAAGAGCCCCCTCTTTGGCCAATAACATTCCTGCTAAGGTGTGGCATAAACACTTCAGTGCTCTGTACTCTATTATCTGCACTCAAGACAGAGCTCCCATACCACTTGACATAGGCCAGCCAGTATGTAGCCTCTCGTTTACCAGAGAGGAAATCTTGACCTCCTTGGAGGCAATCCTACCAGCAAAAGCTCCGGGTCCGGACGGCATCCCTGGTGACCTCTTTCGCCTAGATAGAAACAACTGGGCTACTTACCTCACGACACTGTACAATGATATCGCTGGCGGGGGAATGATTCCAGAATCATGGAAAGGGGCCGAAGTTATCTCCATTTTTAAGAAAGGCGATAGGTCAATGCCCGCTAACTACCGCCCGATCAGCTTGATCGACTGTGCCCCAAAGGTCTTCTGCCGTTCTCTCCTAGTCAAGATCCAAGATTGGATGGATGGAAATCCCATCCTCTCTCCGCTCCAAGCGGGTTTCCGACGGAAGACCGGCACTACCGATCAAGTTTTTCGTCTTGTCATGCTATATTGGAAGGTGGTTTTGCTGGGCAAGGGTAGTCTATACCTAGCTTTTATAGACTTAAAAACAACCTTCGATCTTGTCCCCAGGGATTTATTGTGGCGAGTGCTCAGGGACATGGGAATGCCCTCGGGAATTCTGGAACTCCTAATCAGGTTGCAAGAAGATAACTCTGCCCGCGTAAGATGGGGCAACCAGGGTCAAACTTCAGAACCCTTCATGATACAGCGGGGGGTCCTCCAGGGCTGTGTCTTAGCCCCAACCCTCTTCTCTTTGTATGTTAATCAAGTCGCTGAGCTTCTATCTTCTATTTCAGTCAATGCCCCCTCATTGGCGAATCACAAAATCTCCACTTTATTATTTGCCGACGATACCCTTCTCGTTTCTAAAACCCCCATGGGCCTGCAAAAACTATTGAACCAATTCAAGGCTTTTTGTGATGGGAGGGGCTTGGAAATTAACACCTCCAAAACCAAGCTAATGATGCTTAACCCCCACAAGTCCTTCAAGGGAAATTTGTTCCTGGACAACGCCCCGCTTGAGAGAGTTAGCGCCTTTGATTACCTGGGAATTAATCGGAGGGATTGGCTTGGAAGTTCCATCTTAAGAAGGCCTTTCTCAAATTTTCCCAGGTAACCGGGGCTCTCAGGCAGGAGCATTGTCTTTCATACACCAAGCCTGTAGCACCTGCTCTCAAACTATATTGCTGTAAGGCCGTGAGCAGTGCCCTATACAGGGCCGAGTTGTGGGGTATGGTAAATGTAAGCGACCTCTTAGCAGTGGAGAACAAGTTTCTCAGAAATTTGGTATCTCTTCCACAAAGCACCGATCTCTTCCCACTTAAACTTTATTTGGCATTAAGCCTATTAATGATCTTGCAAGGCTACGCCCATTGTTGTTTTGGCACAGAATGGTCACCACTCCCGATCTGGCACCTTATGCTGCTGCTTTCAGTGAGGTTTGTGCTCTGGATAACACTACTAAGATTGACTGGGTCAAACACGTAAATAGTCTTCGGTCAAGCATTGGTTTGCCAAAGCATGACATTGGCTGCCCACCAGCCTACACTAGATGCCAGGTCAAATTATTGTATTGGGCATGGGTTGAGCAGAACACACTCTCCAAAATTAAACAGGGTAGTCTAGCAAAAGCCTTTGGAGATCTGAAAACCAACCGTGCTTTGGAGAGCTATTTTGATATTATCAAGGTTCCAGCCGGTAGGAAACTCTATATACAATTCAGGCATGGTAGCCTACCAATTAATGCCTTCACAAACTCTTGGCTGAGCAACAAATCTCAACCCAAGGGCTGTCCCTGTTGTTCTTGCTCACACGAATCGATAGGTCATGTTCTCTTTGCTTGTAAAGCCTATGAGAAACCAAGGAACAAATGGCTCGCTCCAGTGTGTAGACAACTTGGGACTCGAAATTTTAAAGTGGCCTTACGCATACTGAAGACAGATGCTAGGCCTTTATTCACTTGCGCAACTGCGAAATTTCTAGGCCAGTTTTGGGCGATCAGAAGGAGGGCGTTGCAAACCCCCTTACCTAGCCCCGAGAGCCAAAAAAGTGTCGCTCCATTTACACAAGGTCAATTGCCATAGATGCCATCTAATGCTTTTTTTTTTTTACGTTGTCCTAAACTCAGGGTGTGTTCCAAACAAAATCTCTTGAATGCATTTGCACTTTAGTCATGGGTTTTTATTGCTTGCTACAAATCGCTGGAGTCATTTTTAATCATGAATTATTTGACAATCGTTTTACTTACTACGTTTTGTATGCTGCTATTACTATGCCAATCCCAGCCATTGTTAATTGTAACTTGTTTTAATATTCACCTGAATGCTGTTTTGCAAGCCAGTATGCAACAAACACGACTTGTATGGCTGTATCTTTTATGGTTTTTAACCGAAATAAAGAGAGAGATTAGATTAGGAATAATCAAACAGAGTCATTCGTCAAGAACCCCATTAGATCTTGGTCCCCCACACTGGCTCGGGAACCTCAGCTTACTTTTAGAAAGTGATCTGGCAACTCTTTTTGAACTCATCATTAAACTTGTTTCCAAATAGTTGGAAAATCACAATGGCAAAACTACTGTTAATACAACTGAACCCAGACCCTACATAACTTCAGACCAGTAGCCCTCCTCCCCTACAGGTCTAAACTACTAGTGATTGTGATTTTTAAACAGTTACAGGACTTTGCCGCCTCCACAATCTCCACCACATGGCCTCTTGGATCCCCACCAAGCTAGCTTCTGAGCTGGCACGAGTGCCGAACTGGGGGTCCTTTCAGTGGTCAGTGATATACATAGATTGGCAGACACCGGCAAGGCTGCAGACTTGGTCTTTTTGGACCTATTGGCCGCATTTACTACTATTGACAACTCAATTTCAATCATCATACTTCAGGAAATTAGAATCCATGGTAAAGTCTTGTTTTGGCTGTTCTCTTACTTAACCAATCGTTACCAAGTGGTTACCTTACCTCCTTGTAAATCGAAAGTCAAAGCTTTCAGCTGCGGTGTGCTTCGTGGGTCCACACATTCACCCCTTTGTTCAACCTCTACATGTTAAACTCTTAACTTAGGAGTGTGCAAGATTTTACCTGTATACTGATGACACACAGCTGATCTTTGGGTTTAAACAAGACGCTCCCCCTACTCCAGCCCTACCAAACACCTTACACTTGGTACATTCATGGATGTCTCAGAACTATCTTAAGTTGCATCCATCCAAGAATGAACTTTTGATTTCCCTGGACAGAGTAGTTACACCTGACACTATGTTCTGGCCCCCTGTAATAAATCTGTGCCAACCTACTGCCACCTCAGTTCGCAATCTGGGTATCCCATAATCTAAGATCCAACAAGCTATGTTTGCTAAATATTTCCAGAACAAGCACATCTTCATTTGGCAATGTGTCTTCTCAGTTGCCACTGCAAAATATGGAATATACTACCTCTTTCTATCCATTCAAAATCTTCTATGATACGCTTCAGACAGCAACTGAAAACTTTCCTGTTTTCATCATAATAATGCAGCTCTAATCGCAGCCTTAATAGGTATCTTACTGCCAAGAAGTCTCAAAGTATGAGCACTTTACAAATACCTATAACATACCATAACATAAAATAAACTTCCTTCCTTGGAAGACTTACAATGAAAGTGACACATTACCATTGTGCGTCATTATGTATCAATAGCACTGGCACACACTGCCACATGTACCCATGTCCATAAGCATCATGTACAAGTAAGTTAAAAGACCAATCAGTCCCATTGTATGCCATGTGATCAGTCTCTGTCCCTTTTAAGGAGTCTGGAGATCACTAGAGTGAACTTCATCTGGTTCTTCAACTCTTGCCTGCATTGCTGAGTGGATAAGGAGCCAGAAGATGTACACAGTTGTGCCACACATTCAGTGGAGAACTGGTTGGGGAGTGCATTGCTTCCATTACATTCTAACATTCTAATCCTGTTAAGGGAAGTCTTAGGACTTGCCATCCATGTGGTGATGGCTGAATTGATGCACTTGGATTATTTTGGTCAGATTGCTGATCTTGACACCTACTGCCCCATATGTTTTCCACACATCAGTCGAGGGTTTCTGAGTGACATTCTGGATAGAATTTTTGTTGGACTTGGCTCTCTCTGCTGGGTCACCCCCAAACTTTTTGCTTCTCCCATCCTGTTTTGCTGAATTCATTTTTGTTGGCCTTAGGACTCTGTGCATTTTATCACTGCTAACCAGTGCTAAAGTGCCTGTTCACACTCCCTAACACATGGTAAAATTGATTTACACCTGATTGGCATATTTAATACCTGTAAGTCTTTAGGAAAGTGGTATACATATACCCAGGGCCGGTAAATTAAATGCTACTAGTGTGATTGCCACAGTTATTGTGCCACCTACTTGAGTAGCCCTTAAAACATGTCTAAGGTCTGCCATTGTGTCAAAATAAACACTTGTCAGGTCTAAAATGCCCTTTTTAATACATATAAGTTACCCCTAAGTTAGGCCCTAAACAGCCCATAGAGCAGAGTGCAGTGTATTTAAAAAGTGAGGCATGTATGTTTAAGTTTTACATGTCCAGGTAGTGAAAAACTCTCAAATTCGTTTTTCACTTCTGCGAGGCTTACCAATCCCATAGGATAACATTGGGTTACCTTATTATATTTAATAAGTGATGAATTTCGTTTGTGAGCAAGTAGAAATGTAATGTTTGGTGCATAAGGAATTGTAATTTAAAATCCTCTTTAAGGGTAAAGTCATATTTTAAGTCACAATTCTGAGAACGCTACTTTTAGAAAGTTGGCATTTTCTTGTTCTATCCATTTGGTGCCTGTGGTCTGTATCCTGGAACACATGGCTAGGTGTAGGTGGCAGATGGCCTTTATGCCTTTGTGTATTCCTCTGAGACAGCCACACAATGGAGGGACTTGGTGTTGGCAGGATGGGCCATCCAAGCAGGATGGGTGGAGGGGCAGTGCACAACCCCACTTTCATTTCAAAGACACTGCCTCAGCACACATACAAATAACTTCAAACTACCTTTTCGTGCCCCCAGACAGCCTGAGTTCAGGGTAAGGAGGCAGGAAATTCCAGCCACTTCTGTGGGGGGAAGACTCCAGAACTTTCTTCCACTTCAAAGCTGGCACCAGGTATAAAATTAGGATCCTCAGACCCCCTCTTCAGTTCACTTTTGGTCCTGCAGAAGTACTCTCAGAGGACCGCCCTGCTGTCTGTGGCCTGCTGTGTACTTCAGAGGACTGCCCTTCTGCACCTAGAGGACTGCCCTACTGCCCTACTGCCCCCACTGCCTGCCCTGTGCTTTCAGAAGACTGTCTTGCTGCTTGAGACCTGCTTCACTGCTTGAACCTAGGACTTCCAGAGTCAAGGGTTAGTTGGCTGGCCTCCTGATCAGAGCTTCAGGGACAGAAAAGGCTCCAACCATCTTGAACCTGCACCTGGACTCAGTCTCAGTGTGCCCTGACCCTCCAAGTGTTGTCCCTCCAGTTCTAGACCCTTGGAAGTGGTGCTAAAAGTGCGCAGACAGCCCAAATCAAAAACTTGGGACTTAGAAACTTTTCAGCCAAAAAGTGCTCTGAGAACCGAGAGGAAACCAGAATCTACCTGCTCGTCGATCTGCCCAAAGTACATCGCCAGTCTGCCTGAAACTGCGGTAGCTCCCACTACATTCTTCTCCGCATCAGCAAATGCTGTTTAGCAGCTCCTCACAGTAGGGGTATACGGCCACGTGGAACCCTCGGAATCCTGCAGCTATGTCTCAACGGAGATCTTCGACTTCCAATAAAGTGACTACGTCCGAACAAAGAAATCTTCACAGTGAGCCCGTCTACCGGCTCCCCGATGACGGTGCCTCTGCTTCAGACATCACTAACTGCCAGGCCCTGCTACCCTCTCAGCCATTTTTCCTCACAAATTCTTCTAAGTCCGAGGGTAAGCGGAGACCGGGCCCAATCCACTTCATGTATCTGAACTGCGCTCCATTATGGTTGGCCATAACTTTTGGCTTTGCCCCGTTCTTGCACAACTAAAAGTCTACTGTAGGTGCTTTGAACTTTTACGCACTATTTTCCACTTTAAATTTCAAAACTTCATAACTCCAGGTCTACTGATTGGATTATTGTCATTTTGGTGTCAAATAATTTATTAAAATGTATTCTGTATTTCTAAATTAGTGTGGGATTTTGTATTTGCTGTGTTTTTACTTTACACTTTTCTTAAAATGCAGCAATGCTATTCTTCCAGCCACAACCTCTCGGAGAGCATTGCTACAATGTAACTTAAAAGAGTTGAAGGAGTGATTAATTCACAGATGGTTCCTGTTACTTTGACAGTTAGCGATTGAATCGGACCACACGCAAGGTCGCGGCAGATACAAATCATTGCTACATTGTAACTCACAAGAGCTGATGGTTTAATTAGTTCACAAGTGGCTCTTCTAATTTTGACGTCTAAAGATTATATCTGTGGTCTTGTACGGACTTCGTTTTGAAGTTGTCTGCTGGTCACTTTCCTTCTTTGGATTTGTACCACACATCGTTAGACTTTGGATTTGAGTGAGCTGCCCCTATAGATGAGAAGCTGGCTGGCCTTTGCTATTTTCAGAACTCATAGATTTGATCCATGTATTGGTTGGTGCAAGAACCCAGGTTGAACGCATTGCACTACTTTGTCCTGAAGAAGACCCTCATTTAAGGTCTCAACTGGCCTTTCCATATTGTTCGGGTCAAAATGTCGACATTTTTATTGCAGCCTGGATGGAAGAGAGTATCCACAAAGAGGCATTTTTTTTATTAGAGCACTTACCTCTGTATAGTGGAACAAATTTAAATTGGCTTAATGTGATTGCACAGATAGGCTTACATTTGAATGATATGGAATATGTTGTGTTATCTATTTTTGTCGATACACTTTTTCATGAGCACTTTTTCTTAGCACGTTTGGAGCAACCTTTTGTACGTAAATTCTGTATTTTTATTGCTGTTTGCAAATACAGTTGAAAAAAGTTTTTTCAATTGCATTGTTTTGTGTGATGTTTTTTGTATGTACTCTTCCCTCTGATTGATTCAGTAATTACCCCAGTCCATGGGATGGTGGGCTGTGGCTCAGTGGTATGATTATAGGATTTGTTAATTAATTTAACTTGTCCTAACTGTGAGGACCAATTGTTTTCTGTATTACTTCCAAATATAAAAGCATACTATTGGGCGGCCCACTTAATAGAAATTAATGGTCACGTAC
Organism: Calotriton arnoldi; assembly: GCA_963921515.1. Taxonomy (NCBI): domain Eukaryota; kingdom Metazoa; phylum Chordata; class Amphibia; order Caudata; family Salamandridae; genus Calotriton; species Calotriton arnoldi. The sequence goes on along the minus strand of CAWUFW010016754.1, from coordinate 215,071 downwards.
ATGGATACCATCCTACATAAGCCCTAGAAAGGATTCAATTCCAAACTCATTCATATATATACTATCTCTATGGTGGGAAAAGGGTGAAGAAGCTACTGTTGGCAATCCAGGTGACTATAGAAGCCTGGAAAGGAGCGGAAAGGTAGATGAAGTGGGACATGAAAGTCACCCGAGAAACCCCCCTATGGGTGGGAACATGCCTGAAGGAGTTCAAGATGTTGCAGGGGTTCAAGACTTGAAACTAAACTAGGGGACATCATTGAGGGTGGTGCATTGCTCCCCTACAGCTCTCTCCAAAGAGACTACCAATTCAACACAACCCAACATTACAAATAACTCCAGCTTCATCATGCCAGGACAGCTGAGGGACTCAATATTAAATATATACCGGAATATGCACTACTGGAGGCGAGCTTGCTCTTAGGGGAAATTGCAGAGAAGGCAGTGTTGTGGACTATAAAACAATCACCAATAACAGGCCGACTCCTTGATAAAGCTACGGGCACATTGGGAAAATGAAGTGGGAGATCTTGAGTATCTAGATTGGGACGCAGCCCTAGTGCACCCCAGGGAAGTTGCAATTAAATCCAGACTTAGACTGATCCAATTTAAAATCCTCCATAGGGTTTATTATGACAGGGCCCACTTGCATAGCTTCGGAGGGGCTGGTCCTGCCAGTTGCCTCTGCTGTGGGACAGAGAGGGTCGTTCATACACACATTATGGGAGTGCCCCAGCAGTTAGCATTAACCAATACTGGAACAGTACAATAGAAGAACTCGACAGGGTGCTGGGAGAAAGGTTACCAATAGACTCTAAATACAACCTGTTGGGTATCCCTACAGAGCTAAATATTCCTAGAGCCAAACTTCTATTTAGTAATATGGGCCTCGTAATGGCAAAGCAAGTTGTAGCCAAACACTGGGGCACACCAGATCCTCCCAAGCTGCAGGAATGGAAAAGCGGGATGGACCTCTATATTGCAGCTGAAAAAGGCACATACAAGGCCAGAGAGTGTCAGAGGAAGTTTACCAAAATATGGGGTCCCTGGATGAGATACTATGGTATTGACATAGGAGGCAGCAGAGAGCAGCCCCGACACACACAGCCCCTGTAATGGGTAACAGAATATGTACTGGTGTACCATCTGGCAGTTGCCTGTTCATTGCATGTCTATGGATGTGGAACTGTGATGATGTAAAATACAATTGATTGTACATTTAGTCCCATGTACCTTTGGTTTCTTGGCGTGTTTACATGCCTGATATGTTGATTGTAGAGAATTTCAATAAAAACATTACAAAAAATAATAATAAATTGTATAATGTATTAGGAGCCCTTCATCCCTGCTGCCACTGATATTCTATTTTTCCGTCTATTCTATGATTCTGCTGTCATCACTGCAGGGCATTGGACACTGAAGACTGGATCGATTGTAGCTCTTTAGTGTCTTGTGCACCTTCATCAGCTGTATTTGCTGCAACTACATAGTGGGGAAACATTGTATATTTATACATAGAAACCACATTCTAGATGTATTGCCGGGTTTGCTTACATTTCTCAATCTTGAAATACGCAGATGAAAAGGGAAATGGAGGCTCAGCTACTATAATGAGTTAATACTGCAGTCCTCTGCAGACTTGAAAATATAGAAACAGAAAACACAGGAAACAACACAAAACAAAACTACTATTGAACACGTATTTCCCAATCCAACAGTTTGAAAAAGAACTTTTCAGAGTATTTCAAGATCTCCCCCTTAACTTCTCATGGGGCCGATTCTTCTTGTGTGGTCGATTCTTCACAAGACCTTTGCATTTAACTTTCCTTGTTCTTCTTAACTAAGATCCATGTGGTCAGGCATCAGATTAAACAAGATGCAGTTCCCCAGTCTAACCAACATCACAGATTATATCCCCTCAAGAAGTTATAAATTGACTCACCTCAAGGAGGTACCAACCAAAGATGTAATTACCATCCCATCCACTGACAGGCCTTTATGCTTTTCTTCCAATATCTGCCAGTCCTAAATAATGCAAGAGCTCTTCCTTTCTTCTGACTCAGTAACTTGTCTCTCTGTTCCCTAAACCTAGGTGAGATACCTATAGTAAGTGAAACAGCTGCAGTCAAATCACTATTAAAAGAGCATGCCTTGTCTGTAGATGACCCCAAATAATTTTCATCTGAACTCATTGTTGCCTGAAAAATGGGCTTTTTTATACCAGCTACAAACATTTGTTGAAAGCAATGACTTTCTACTTAACTTTACAGCAGGTTTCAGGCCACAGCATTGAACTAGTTGTCACCTTGGTATTAAATGATCTCTGTAGACTGGTCAGTAGTGGTGGTGTCGAGGTCATGGTCCTTCTAGAATTCTAAGAGGCTTTCTACATCATCAGTCACACCCGCCTTTTATCCAGACTGATGAACATTAGCACTGAAGGCCAGGTTCTCAAACCGTGGAAACATTTCTGACAAATTATTTTTAGCACCTTTCTTCCACATTTCAGGTACAAAGCAATATATGGTAGATGAGGTGTTCCCCAGTGATCTGAATCCTACCATCACTTACTTAACATCTGCATGCTGCCCCTTGCTTAGCTTCTAAATACGAAGGGAGTAAATTTCTACATGTATGCAGATGACATGAAATAGAGGTTCATGCCTTCTACTGATCAGGCCACCTCTTCCAGTAAATGTCCAGTTCAAAATATACTCACAGACTTCCGATCTAATGTGTGAAAGTGGATGACTCCAACGTTCTGCAACTGAATTGGTCAAACAGCAAGAAGTGCATCAATAAGTGGAATCTCGAACAATTTTAACCCCCAAATATCTCATATCGCGCTTGGTCTGATGCCGACACTCTGCCAGATTCCAGGTCATGACCTCAGTCTTCTCAGCATTCACCTCATAACCGGATACCTGCCCGAAATCTCTGGCCAACCTTATAACCGTAGGGAAGGTCCTAGCGAGGTCTGCGGAAAGGACCAAAATATCATCGGCATACAGGGCAACCTTTCTCTCCCAAGCCCCATATTTAAATGGTAAAATGCTAGCCTCCTCTCTTAACCGCTGGGCAAAAGGCTCAATATACAGGTCAAAGAGGAGGGGAGAAAGAGGGCAGCCCTGCCTAGTACCCCTAGTGATCTTAAAAGGTCTTGTCAAGCTGCCGTTTACCAAAAGTCTAGCTAACGGATCTTGGTAAATCAGCTGGATTGCACGACAGAACTTTCCCCCCAAATTGAATTTCTCCATAACTGCAGATAAGTACACCCAGTTGACCCTGTCGAAAGCCTTAGTGGCATCCAACGTTATTGCAGCAAGGGGGAGCGAGTAGGTTGTGGCCAGATCTATTGCCCCGATAAAATCATAGGTCAGGTCCGATAAATTCCTACCTTTAACGAAACCTTTCTGATCGGTGTGGAGTATATCTCCAACGACCGAGCCCAGCCTACCCGCCAGAATCCTGGCAAAGATTTTATAATCTGCATTCAGCAGCGAAATGGGCCTGTAAGACCCACAACGGGCTGGGTTCTTACCCGGTTTCAAGATCAAGGTAATGGTAGCTTCGCCCCATGAGACTGGAGGCCTCACACCTTCAGATAAGATCTCATTAAAGAGCTGTACCAAAATGGGAATTACCACCTGTCCCAAGGATTTATAAAGTTCTATTGGCAGCCCATCTGGGACGGCAGCTTTCCCACTTTTACAGGCAAGAATAGCCATTCTCACCTCTTCCTGAGAGATATCCTGCTCTAGGTCCTCCTGCTGAAATAAATTCAAAGGGGTAAGCTTACTCCCATGCAGCCACTCCATAGCCGTCATTTTATCCACCGGGCTATCTTCTTGATACAGATCCTGAAAGAAATTGAAAAAGGCTCCCCTTATCTCCTCGTCTGTGGACAGAGTAGTAACCCCACCTGTGTTGTCAATTTGTTTGATCAGATTACGCATCCTATCAGACTTCACCTTCCATGCCAGGAGCTTGCCTGCACCTTCTCCATATTCAAAGTGGGCAAGCTTACTCGCCTCCCATCTTTGTGCAACCCTAGTCTGAAGGATGGTATCCAACTGATCTTTTAATCTTCTTAATTTGACCAAATCTTCCTGCTGTTTCTCAGAGTCCGTCTCCTTATTCAGACCCAACTCTACTATTTTCAACTCTGGCTCCTTGCAAGCCACCACTTCTCTATATTGTCTATTCCTAAAACAGACCCTGCTCTTGATCATGCCCCTTAAAAAGGCCTTTAAAGTATCCCAAACCACCGAAGTTGCAGCAGAGCCTATGTTGACACCCAAAAAACCCTCAACCTCCTGAGATAAATATTTCATCTCCTCACCATCGAGAAGTAGGGTCCGATCAAACGTCCAGCCACTAGGCTGCTGACCACCTGCCAGGACAAGATCCATCCATACTCCTGAATGATCGGACAGATGGGGAGTTAGATATCCGATATCCTTAATCTTACCCCGCAAGCTATGACTAACCAAAATATAGTCGATTCTCGACTTGTGGCCACATTTACTATTATAGTATGAGACACCCAGACGAGAACCCGATCTATCTCTCCAGATGTCACAGAGTCCCGTCTGTGCCATCATGGATTGGAGGTACATTCTAGATCTAGAGGGCACCTTAGCTCTACTACTTGCTGACTTATCCAATTTCGGATTCAAGACAATGTTAAAATCACCAGCCATGATCACAGGGTCTGAATAATCCAGGAGATTCAAAAAAATTGTTTTAAGAAAGGAGGGGTCATCTTGGTTTGGGCCATAATAGCCCACCAAGGTAAGTGGATGACCTGAGATGATCGCCTTCACAATGACCCACCTGCCACATGGATCAACCAGAAAATCTAGAATGCGGGCTTTTGCTTGTTTTTTGATTAATATAGCAACACCCCTTATATTGGCACTCTGATTAGAGCAGATTAGATGATCCACCCATTTTTGCTTTTTAAATACTTCAGAGATCTCTTCCTTCAAAAGATGAGTTTCCTGAAGGATAATGACCTGCGCGGGAGAGTCTTTTATATATTGCAAAATTTTTACCCTTCTGATTTTCACACGCAGGCCATTAACGTTCCAGGATAAAAACTGGATCGTCTTCATGGGGGTTTAAAGGTACATGCGAGATTTACAAGACTGATGAATCGCAGAAGGAACCAACACCAGACCAATCGCAACACAACTAAGGCAGTACGAACAAACATTAAGGTGAATGAGGACATTTTTTAATTTTTTACCCCTATACTCCCCACCCGTGCACCCAACCCCCCCTCCCAACAAACCCCTCCCAGGAGAACCCCCCCCTCATTGTTCAAGAAATCGATAAGATCTCAGCCATTAACCTGGCAAATGTTTCAAAGGAGTGTAAAAAACTTATGAAGTCCTGGGCACACCTCCCTTTAACCATTCTAGGGAGGATTAACTTGGTGAAAATGGTGGTGCTCCCAAAAATCACCTTCCTTTTTAATACCATTCCATTACACTTTGACAATCGAGATATAGTTAAGTTACAACAGGCTATTAATTCGTTTGTCTGGGCATATGGAGGTACCAGGATTGCCTGGAAGAAATTGAGACGCAGGAGGGAAAAGGGTGGACTTGCACTGCCAGATTTGCAATACTACGCATGGGCCTTTCAATTATCGCATTCCAGGATGCTTTTAAATACTCCGGACAACACAGGGGTGGGCACCATGTTTTCTGCAATGATAAAGGGGGCTGGTCTATCTATGGAGGGATTCCTGTTCAAGTTTGGAGAACCAAAATTCTTCAAAAAGATCAAGCTAAAAGTCCTGCAGGGAATGGCTAGAATATGGGCCCGTATTAAAAGGTTGACGGGCCTAAATTACTTCTCAAACCGGGCCCCCTTGTGGGACTCACTTGGCGCACCAGATTGCCTGAAGGACAGGTTAGCTCTTCCACTTAGAGCAGCAGGATTGAAGACGTGGGGAGACCTTGCTCATGAGGGCATGCTTCTCTCCTGGTCATCATTATGCAACAGGGTGGAAGAGGGCTTGTCTAAATTCAAATACATTCAGTTGCAGAGCTGGTTCCAAAACTTGAAAAAACCCATAGGAATAGCTAACACTCTTGAGGAGCAGCTAGTCACAAGACCGATAGGAAGGAAGGAGGTCTCCTTCCTGTACTGGGCTATCGAGGAGGCAGTGGATGGAGATTTTAAATTGGCTAAAGAACTGTGGGGGGGTCTTATACCAAATGAACAATGGGAACATCTGTGGCAAACATCCTTTAACATCTTGTTTGACATTGTTAAACCAGCCTGGCTTAGGAGGAACCACTTGTTCACGCTTCACAGGGCCTATCTATCTCTGTTAAGGTTGACTAAAATGTCGAGGGGGCCTCCAGTTAGTTGTAAAAAATGTAATATGGAGAGAGCCTCTGATGTGCATATGTTTATGGAGTGCCCGGCCATAGCAGATTTTTGGGAAAGAGTGGGGAACACCATCACGGACATTCTAGCCCTCCCAATTCAAATAAATCTCATCCTGATAATTTTTGGAATATCCAGTGAAATTGTAGGCCATGCTAGATCTTTTCTATGCTATACTGCTGGCCAGGAGGGAAATATGTAGGAGATGGGTAGAAGTTGTTCCTCCTCTGCACTGTGACTGGCTGTCCTCTTTGCTTTCGACATCTAGGAGAGATCTCTGTAGAATTCAAGGCAAGAAAAAGAGAGCACTATGGGATTTCTTACTAAATTGGTCCAATGCTTAGGTTTGGGAGACTCTTTTTTCTTTTTTTCTTTTTTTTCTTGTTTACTTATTTATCAATGTATATGTATCAATATGTATTGATATTGATTTATAAGAAAACTTTGGTCCAATGATTACGCCTTCTTGAGAACTCTTTAGGCTGTGCTGTTGGGCAGTCCCAGTTTTCCCATCTGCTCTTTGCCAACATCAACAGTCTCCAGGGTCATCTGGACCAATTGGGAGAGTGACCTTCCCCTTTATTATGGGGTTAGTGTCATCCAAGCCTGCTGCAGTGCCGGTAGGCGGGGCGCTTCCTCCTGGTCCCCATCCAATAGCCTACACCTCTTTGTGATCGAGTAACGGTAAGGGCGACTCGTATGTTCACTAAGGTCTGAGGTGAATGAGGATTTAAAAAAAAAAAAAAAAAAGTGGAATCTCTCCATTTGGCCAGATGTCATGGTCCCTCCTCTGTCTTATGCCAAAGTTGTCTGCAACTTAAGTACCAATATCGATAAAGACCTCTCAATGGAACACCAGGTATCCATCATTGCCATGCTTCTTTCTGGCAAATTAAAGTTTTGAGGAAAAGTCTGACCTAAATTGACTTACAACATCATAAACCTGAAGTTAGTACCATTGTGCAATCTTGGCTTAGCAATTTCATCAATATGGCTGAATGAAAAAAGCTGCGTAAAAGGCTACAAATGGTGCAAAATGCTACAGCCACACATGTTACTGGTTCCAGATGCTGCTGCACATCTCACTCATCTTAAAAACCCTACATGGCCTCCCAATCAAGCAATGAACATTGTTAGAAATTGTGTTACTGGTTGAGGTGGGGTGAAACCCTACTCAAGCAACAACTACAATCTCTGTCAAATTTTCTGTGCGTAAATCTCTGGTAGCTTGGCTCAAAAACATTCAGGCTTAACTTAGAGGCAATGTATAAAGTATTTATGCAGCACTTCAAACAGTATTAAAGTGGATACACAACACAAGAAAATTCCGACACCAATTTAGAAAAATAGAGTAAAACGTAATAAATTGAGACCAAAACAACAAAAAACTTATCAGTACAACCTGAGATATGCAATTTTAAAGTTTTAAAGAAAAATAGTGCCTAGAAGCACAAAGCGCTGACTGTAGTTATCTCATCAAGCAGAACCAGGACAAAGTAACAATTTCAGGCTGACCACAATGGAATATGGGCCGGATGCAGTGACCAAGTTAGGCCTGCTGAACAAAGTACCATAAATCCTGGTTGCAGAGTGTTGCGAGATCCCGCGTCTAGGATGTGTTGCACAGTGGTGGTTCAGAGGAGCTGATAAGTGCTGTGTCGCTGTCAAGGATGCCATTGACAGTGAGCTTGCGATGTGAGATCCTGCTCCAAAGATGTGTCGTGCACCAGCCTTTCCGAAGAAGCTGCGGTGCTGCGATGCAGAGTCCTGCGTCATCATCGAGGATGCTGTCGATGAGGGACTTGCGATGAGAAGTCCTGCTTCGTGGATGCATCACGCAGCAGTGGATCTGAAGGGGAGCTGGAAAGAAATCCGTCACCTGCGTGGTTCTTCCCACAGGAACACAGATGGGCTGACAGAGCACCTTCAGGCCCACTTCCAAGGGTTCAGGACAGGAAAGGGGAGGTAGGACTTACAAAATACAGAGTCCAGGTGCACCTTTTCAGTCCCTTAGGATCTGATCAGGAAGCCAGTCAACTAGCCCTTGGAGCCGCTGTGGTGGTCCGCAGTTCAAGATGCAGGTCTAATCCTTTCACTCAGGCAGTAGTGTAGCAGAGTAATGGAGTAGCAGTCTTTTGTGAACAGCGCACAGCAGTACTTCTCCCACAGGTCCAGTAGAGGAAACAAAGAGTTGTGTCTGAGGGTACAATATTTATACCTGGTGCCCACGTTGAAGTAGAAGGAAGTCCTGGAGGCTTTCACCCCCAGAGGTGTTTGGAATTTCCTGTCTACCTGCGCTGGCCCCTGATTATCTGCAGTCAAAATAGACTATTGTCAAACCCTTTGAAAGTGTGCTCAGGCAGGGCATTTGTGATGTGCACATGTGGTAGGTGACAGCTCCTCCTCCTCATCACATTAGAGATGGCTCATCCTGCCAACAGCTGTAGTCTTTTTTTTCACTGTCTGTAAGCAAAACACAAAGACCAGCTTCCAGCTACTCCTAGTCATGTGACCCGGGATACAGGCAGCAGACACAAAATGGTTAGGACAAGAAAATGACAACTTTCTAAGTGACATTTTCAGAATTGTGACTTAAAATCCGACTTTACCATTAGAGAGGGCTTTATATTACAACTCTTTAGGTACCAAACTCAATATTCCTACCGGCTCCCAATTTAAAGTTATCACCTATTAAATGTAAAAAGTTCACCCAATGTTATCCTATGGGAAAGGTAGGCTTTGCTGTAGTGAAAAATGTATTTAGAGTTTTCACCACTACCAGGACATGTAAAAGCACATGCCCAACCTTTTAAATGCACTGCACCCTGTCCTCTGGGCTGTTTAGGGTCTACCTTAGGGGTGACTTATACATATTAAATAGGACAATTTACGCCTGACAAAGGTTTATTTTGCCAAGTCAAATGGCAGTTTAAAATTGCACTTCAGGGTGAAATGGCAGGCCTGGGACACGTTTAAAAGGCTACTTAATTGGGTAGAACAGCCAGTGTTGCAGGCCCACTAGTAGCATTTAATTTACAGGCCCCGGGTACATGTAGTATCACTTTCCCAGAGAGTTACAAGTAAATTAAATGTGCCTTTTGGGTGTAAGGCAATTTTACCATGTTCAAAGGAGAGAGAACATTCACTTTAACATTGGTTAGCAGTGGTAAAGTGTGCAGACTCATAAAAGCCAACAAAAACGGGTTCAGAAAATAGAAAGGTGAATGCAAAATGTTTTGGGATGACTCTGCAGAAGGGACCATGTCCAACAAATATTCTTCAAGATCTTATCAGCAGTACATCACATAATTTATACCACGTCTCCTCCTTTCTGGGCCACCACATTTCAGCTATATGCTTTAGAATGCACCTTGCACTCCTCAGTTCAGTATCTGCTGTATTTGCTAAGTCCTACTCTGTTTCTTTTGGTGGCTCTGTCTTTTCCATTGCCCCAGCCATTTGCTTCCTCTCCCCCATATATGCTTTATGAAAAAAATTGAACATTTTGCTTTTAACCATTAAACGTGATTTTAGATTATTTGGCCATTAATTTTACGTGCTGTGCTTATCTTTCATCTATAGCCCCAAGAAACGTCTGTACACCAGTGTCCCACACAAATTAATAACATGATATAACGTAGCATAACAATGAAATTTGATGTTGCACTCATTTTTAGAGGATGACACTCATGCCAGTCCAAAAATGTCTAAGCTCTAAGGAACAGACATAGATATGCTGATTGCTGAGATGTTAAGCAGCAAAATGCAGAGGATTACTTTCTTGTTATTGCTCTAAAATGGAAAGTGTCAGAACACTTTGGGGCAGATTTACAAGCCCCTTGCGATACTTTTACGCCGCCGTTGCGTCACTTTTGTGATGCAGGGGCAGCGTAAACAATGCGCCACGTTGAGACACATTTACAACGTGACGCATCTATGGAGATGCATCACGTTGTAAAGCCCTGCGTCACATCATAACTGCGTCAGGTATAATGTATGCAGGGTGGGCGTTCCGACGCATGAAAGCCTCGTAAAAGGGACGCAGTGAAATCTACAAGATATCACTGAGTCACTTTTACAACGCCACTGCGTCAAAACCTTACGCCTGCTTGAAGCAGGCATTAGGAGTGACGCAGCACATTAGGAATAGGCATTCCTGAGCATTGCTGGAGTTGCTTCATGCTTGCGACATGACTCCAGCAATGCGTTACCAGTACGCCAACTGATGCGTGACGCATCTGTCAATCCTTGCGCCACGGTGCGCCACATTGTAAATGCGACGCATCCATGGTGGCGCAAGGGTTTTTTTGCGTGACGCACTTGAACTGACGCATCTCTGCTAATTTGCAGAGATGCATCAGTTCTTGTAAATCTGCCCCATTGATTTTATTTCTTTGTATTGTGTCTCACTATACAGCTGTGTCATCCTGCTTCTTTGTGGGAGGACCTTTCATGCTGTGACAAAATGTACAATGATTTTTACTGCACAGGGGTGTTGTTTTGGTGTTCCTTGCAAGGACATAGCCAGGATTCTAAGTTATCTGGAATTTTTCTTTCACACAATATGTGATACTTTACATACATTTGCCAGAGGTTAGTAAATCTGGGCTTTGGCGTGAAACCGATGTCTATATTGTCCTGGTTCATCATTCTAGACCGCTTTTGCTCTCCTTCATTAAAACCTTGCAATGTTTTCAGGGAAGAAAGCAAAAAAAATTGAAATGTAATGGTTTATAACTATTTCTATACATGATAATAACATGTAAGTGCCATTATTGTTTACATCTTTGTTTGACAATTTAGTTATTTCTCCATACTGCATTACACCTTATTGTATGCACTACACAAATGGCCAAACATATTGCAATTTGTTTATTTTTAATAACATCTAATAAGAGATAGACATTAGGAAAAAAACACCAAAGATGGTACTCAGTACAGGTGCAGGTGTAACCGGTCCACATGCTAAACCTGCTATTCTGGATTTCCCATTCTTTGGAGATCACAAAGATGCCCCTGCTCTGAATCTACAGGAGACAAGCACTGCTAAAGCTAACAGGTCTCTCTTTTGTTAAACATGCAATGGCAAAGCTAATAGGTCAGGCTTTTTGTTAAGGGAAGTGTTTGGGAATAGTAGAGCGACTGTAAGTGTTTTGCTCCTAATGCTCTGGATTGCTTTCTATGTGTTGCTCCCAGCTGTCCTAAAAAGAAAATACCATAATGAAGCAATCTCTTGGTCTACATCAACATGGACCATGGAAGCAATGCCCCTTTCTTGAACAGACTGCATTAGCAGAGTTACACTGCACTCTCAAAGAAGAGTGCTATAAAAAGGAGACAAAAGACAATGTTTGGATTGTAACTGGTAAAGGACATCAAGTATGGCATTGTAGATACAATGGGGCAGTATTTTTGATGCAGCGTTTGTGTGTGTGCATGTCTTTTCTTTCTGAACAAAAAGCTGTAAGCCAACAACATGTTATCAAGACAGCAAAGTAAAATCCTGAACTTGAAACTGTGATTAGTGAAATGCTTTAGCCTGTCATGAAGACAAACATAATGTGCTTTCTAAACAAAAAATCAATTAGGCAGCAATTAAAATGTCATACATCAAAAAACATATACTGCTTCTGTTGTCACACAAAGGGACTACTTGAGCACCATCACCAATGGGAAAGCAGAAGGGACAATGTAACAATCGATGCAATACCATGGCCTTAATGGACAGCCCACTTAAGCCATGGCAAACCATGAAAGCCCATGGCCCAAACTCTCTCTCCCTCCCCTTCTCCCTCTTCCTCTTCCTCTCTCTCTCCCTCTATCCTTCCCCTTCTCCCTCTTCCTCTCTCTCTAACCCTCTCTCCCTCCTTTTCTCCCTCTTCCTCTCTCTCTCTCTCTCTCTCTCTCTCTCTGTGTCTCTCTCTCTCTCTCTCTCTCTTCCTATGTACTTTTTAAACGATATTGATAACAGGAAGTCTGCCAGACAACTGTCTGTAGTGAGACTTAAAAGGGAGTTATTGATTCACTAAGAAACTAGAAGGGATACATTCCAAGCAGGGTAAAAGGGGTTGCATTTCAAAACATACACTAGGAGCATGTGAAAACACGGACTGCAAATAAAAATAATTACGATGCGTAACGATGCGTACATATCTCTCCGAACAAGAAGGACAACATATTGATGCAAACTAAACAATTCACACTGCCCTAAAATGTCCAACGTTCAATGTTTACATGGGGGTTTCATCAAGTTAAAGCTCTGCTTTTGACAAAAGAAACCATACTTAGGTTTGTCTGAAAACATGAAATGCAAAAGAAAAAAAAACATTTTCACTACATCATCAAAATAAAATGAGATATGAACACAAAGTTGCCCTTTTAGTCTGCAACATTGAAGGGGTTAAAAAGTTGTGTGTTGTATAATGTGCCTTATTCCTGCCCCAGAGCCCCCTTATAATGTGTATTTAGTCTTGTGCTCATCATGGCTTAAGGTTTATGCAGATATTTCATTTATATTCATTTACACTATAACATTTTTTTCTTTAGATTGATAGTGAGTGTGTAACTCATATATGAAATATACATTTATGTATTCATGAAGTAGCACACTTAGAGAAAAGTAGAATACTTTTATATGAATGTGCAAGGAAATTCCCACACTTCTGTTCACACCCTATATCCCAGGATTAAATGTTCTCAAAATAATGTTGAAAAATGTTCTAAAAGCTTGTTTGAGAGCTGTTGAACGAGTGAAGAGTTTGAGACATTCTAGAAGGAGCGTCGACAAAAACAGTCTGCGTCAGGTCACAATCGTGTGCTTGCAAGCTGGTCTCCTTCAGAATATCAACAAAGCAGAAACAAAGATTGGCCATGACTACAGGCAGGCAGAAAACTGAAAGGGCTCCTATTTTTGGCATGATTTCATGATAATGTGGACATTAGCTAGGACTAGGGAAGAAGGGAAATGATCCCATCACAGATCACATCTAAGATCTTCATCAATAATGTTGCCAATTTTCATATAATTTACATGTAGTACATTCACTTTGCTCATCATAATGTGTATATCTTCAGTTATGCTTTTTCTTACATTCGGTACTACAATTGGGTATTAATATATTAATAAAGCCTTTTTAAATTATAGTATCGATTTTGTGTGTGTATCCTTCGGGGAAAGGTGCTCCATTAACCCTTTAAAATAAAATGTATTGCTGACTGTTTCTGGGACGATCTGATAATTGCACAATATGCATTATCTTCAGGTAAGTTGGGGGAATGTGTGGGTCACAGCCTGTCCATTTGTCAGACTCAAGCTGGTAAATTCACACAAATTATGCTTGCCTGAGAGCCTGGGAGAATCTACTCACCTGTTATTACAAGAAGACTTATAAAATATGTATCATGTACAGAATAATACAACAGAGGTGTAAGACGTGTACCAAAAAGATGCACAGACTAAAATTAAAAAAGTCTGTCTCCTATGTATATGAGTATGCATGGCGTACACAAAAACTACGGATAATCCCCCAAATCACCCCAAATGTTGGAAATACATACACCCTAGATGTTAGATTTGGGGGTCTCTAGTTGGCAGAGGTAGGTACCTTTGTCCAAATAGGGACCCTTGCGTCTAGTCAGGGTAAGGGGGATACACTCCTAAAATAACCCCTGCTCACCCCCTTGGTAGCTTGGCATGAGCAGACAGGCTTATCTCAGAGGCAGTGTGCAAAGCATTTGTGAACACATACAGTAATCAAGTGACAACACTACAGATGGACACCACACCAGATGTATATTAAAAATAAGTATCTTTTATATAGATTTAACACAAGACCACAAACGACAAAAATCCACAATACTGTACTTCAAAAATGGTAGAATTAGCTCAGTTCTCTTAAGATGGTAAATGCGACACTTTGAGTTCAATGTACCTTTGGATGCGTAACGCTATACAATGAAAGTGTTGCAGGGAAGGTGATGCGTCGGTTCCTTACACGCAAGAACGGTGATGCGTCGGGTCCCTACTGATGCGTAGGGGATGCGTCGGTTCTTCTCTGCGAGGGGAGGTGATGCGTCGGTTTCTTACTGCGCTTTCGTGGCGATGCGACCAGCAACGCCGTGATGCGATGAAGATCCGGTGCAATGAACAAAGATGGCGTCTTCTTCTTGATGCGACACGACGCGTGAACGCCCGACGGCCGTGCAGCGACTCAACGATTCTTCGGAGCCGCGACAGGCCCTGCGACACGCTTCCCGGTGATGCGGCGGCATCTGATGCGACGTCGGTCCTCTTCTCCGGCGATGCAGGGCGCTTCGGCAATGATGCTTCTGAGCCGCGACAGGCCCTGTGACACGCTTCCCGGTGATGCGGCGGCGTCTGATGCGACGTCGGTCCTCTTCTCCGGCGATGCGAGGCGCTTCGGCAACGATGCGGCAGCGGCGGCGACACTCTTCTCCGTTGATGCGGCGGCGTCTGATGCGACGTCGATCCTCTTTTTCGGCGAGGCGCTTCGGCTGCGGTGGCGACGCTTCTTCTTCGTGAGTCGCGCTTCCAGCTCCTTGCGACACGCAGTCCCTCAGAAAGTCCAGCTCAGCAGCAGGCACTTTACAGAAAGACTCTTGGGGAGCTGGTTGGTGAAGTCTGTTGTCCCTGAGACTTCAGCAGGAGGCAAGCTCTTCTCTCAAGCCCTTGGAGATCTGTTACAAGTTGATGAAAGTACACACAAAGTTCCTTTCTCCTTTCTTTGGCAGTCAGGCAACCACTGCAGGCCAATCCCCCAAACAGCACTCAGCTTAGGGATAGTCTCTTCCTCAGTTTCTCTGGTTCCTCTCCTCAGCAAAGGTTTCTTCTTGTTTCCCAAAGTGATCTGATCTTCTGGGGTTTGGGTCCCCTCTTTTATACACATATTCTCTTTGTTCTCTGAAGGCAGAGAGGCCTTTGCCTAGTCCAAACCAGTTCTGGTCAGTCCTGGAGCACTTTGTTGACAAGACTCCTTCTTTCCTTTCACAGAGTAGGCCAGGGACATCAGACACACCACAGGAGGTGGAGCCAGCATTGTGGAGGGAAGGCACAGCCCTATTCAGGTCCCAGGTGCAACTCCTCCCACCTATCTCCATGCAGATCTCTCTATTCAGCCCTGTGCTGACTCACCCTGTCTCCTGGAGTCCCCCAGCCCCTGTCACTCACAAACCCAGACAAGGAATACACAACCTAGCAGAGGCAGGCTTGGATAGTTAGGCAAGAAAATACCTACTTTCTAAAAGTGGTATTTTCAAACACAGAATGTTAAAACCAACTTCACTAAAAGATGTATTTTATCATTCTGAGTTCAGGCATACTAAATTCGTTTTTCTACCATGTTCCCTGGGTCAGTTAGGATTATAAGCTGTAATAATCAAACTGCCCATTCTGGCCTATGGGGAACAGGTAGCCTTGCAATAGTGAAAAACGAAAATGGCTGTAATTCACTATTAGGACACGCCACCCACACCAGGGCATGTCCTACCTTATACTTACAATGCACCCTGCCCTTTGGCCTACCATAGGGGTGTCTAATATGCAGAAAAGGGAAGGTTTAGGGACTGGCAAGTGGGTGCACTTGCCCAGTCAACATGGCCGTACCATACTGCACACGGGCTCTGCAATGGCAGACCTGAGACACACTTTTACAGGCTGCTTCTGTGGGTGGCACAACCAGTGCTGCAAGCCCACCAGCAGCATTTGGTTTACAAGCCCTGGGCACACTCAGTGCACTGTACTAGGGTCTGACAAGTAAACCAAACCAGCCAATCATGGAGTCACTAATCCATACATCAATTTATAACAGAGAGCATATGCACTTTAGCACTGATCAGCAGTGGTAAAGTGCCCAGAGTCATAAAACAGCCAACAACAGGTCAGAAAAAATATAGGAGGAAGGCAAAAAGTTAAGGGATGACCCTGCAAAAAGGGCCAAGTCCAACACAACCCCCTTCCAGCGAAAACGCAGGGTAGACCAATCACTACCTTGATGGGCTTCCCTGCTTTGGGCGATAGAACCTGGACCCTGGCCCGCAACAGCAGGGGCATATTCCAGTTCTACGCCAATCTGAACCTATTTGGATGCCTCTGTCCATACTCTCAGGGCCCACCAAGCTAATCCATGGGGAACCCTTCTCCTCACCTGTGGACACCACCTTTGCAGCACCTAACCTTAACTTGCTCACAGGTGTGTCCCAACAGACAGTCAGCAAGCCACAGTGGCCACTGACAGGGGTCAGTGATGAGACCCAGGCCTTATGCCTCTCAGGGCTCTCAAATCTCTGTGGCGTCAGAGAGCGGGGGGCAGTAGCCCCAGGTGCCCGGCACCCTTTGTCCACTCTTCCTCCTGTCAGGTCAGGTATGACATCCTGACACTGACCCACTAGCCCCGGGCCTGTACCCGGCGGCTGGACTGGAGACTGGGGTGGGCTTTCCCACACCCGGTCCTCCTCCTTGGGGCTCTGTACCCTCCCACCTGGAGTGGTACCCCCTTCCAGAATTGCCAGGGCACCTGTGGCAGGTGTCCTGCTCAATTCGCCCACCAGTTCAGGGGTTCTATCCTGCAACTGGGCGTCCAGGTCAGGGGGGACACCCTGAACCTGGTCCGCCAACCTAGGGTCTAAACCCTCCAGTGGAACCAGGGTCAGAGGCGAGGACTCCCTCCCTCTGCACCCCCTTCCAGAGTACTGCCCCCTCCCATCAGGAGCGGTACCCCCAGAAGACAAACTGCTAGGGGCACTGTTAGCATCTGCCCCTTCCTGCAGGTCAGGGGGGACACCCTGAACCTGGTCCTCCAACCCAGGGTCTGTACCCTTAGGCTGGACCTGTTCCTGGCGCACAAGGACTTCCTGGGGAGCACGCATGCCCCCCCAGAGGGTAACACATCTCTCATGTGTTGGGTGACAGTCTGCCTGGCGCTGATCTCCTGACCCCTGTCCATCTGACAGTGCGTGAAGACCCCCCAAAACAGTAGTGGTGTCACCATGGTCACTCCTAGGAGGCTCAGCCCTTTTGGCTGGCCCCTGACCCACTGGTTCTTCCACTGGGGACTCTTTCCCCCTCTCACCCCTCACTCTGGACTTCTGCACCCTCCACTTAGGAGTGGCACTGCCAGACACCAGAACTGATGGAGGCCTGCTTACAGACACTCCCAGTTCCCCAGACACTAGGGTATCCTCCTCAACGGGCGGCCCATCAGGACAGCCTAGGCTCCCTACCTGGTGTTCCCTTAAAGAACCATCCAGGCCCTGAGACTGGGTTTCGGGTACCTTGGGATGCGCAGCCCCACACTCACTCCTTCTCCACTGAGACAGGACGTGAGTCCCTACACCCCTCCCACTACCACGGGACCTAGCTGGGCTATACTGAACCTCTCCCACCACTCTGGGTTGGAAGACACCTGAGCCACTCCTCTTAGGGTCACTCCCTAATGCCTCTTCAGACCCTCTGGAATCCACCAAAAGGTCTGCCTCCATTGTGAGCTCCCTGGGGTCAGAGAACTCGCACTCCACCAGGTGTTGGCATAGCTCTGGAAAACAGGGACTTACAATATGCTCTCCCACAATTGGATCACACAGCCCCCTACAAGGGTTAACCAAACTATCCTTCACCTCACCATCCAGTGCCTTGCACACGTACCCCACACCACTCTCCTGAGACTGGCAAGACAGTATCTGACTGTCTCTATCACTCAACCCACACTCTTCTGGGCGGTCTTCACACTCACACACCAGGACTTCAACCATGGGGGAACCCCTCTCCCTGCACCTCTC
Organism: Calotriton arnoldi; assembly: GCA_963921515.1. Taxonomy (NCBI): domain Eukaryota; kingdom Metazoa; phylum Chordata; class Amphibia; order Caudata; family Salamandridae; genus Calotriton; species Calotriton arnoldi. Next base: position 196,873 of record CAWUFW010016754.1, on the reverse strand, counting down.
ATCTAGAGTCAGTAGAGTGTCCCTCCCAACACTAGGACTATGAACCCCTGTGCCAGTTCCCCAATCCACCTCAGGGACACTGCGCACCACTGGAGCTACCTCATATCCTTGAACCTCCTGGTGTATATTAACCCCCTCTAAGTCAGGCGCCACATCTCTGGGCGTGTGTGTACTACTCCCTCAGCACTAGATAACATAATTTTGCTGCCACCATCTTAGCTGGATTCCACCTCCAACTCAGCAAAGCTCACTCTCTGAGCTACACACATTTCTTGTTGCTGGGCTGAGACACTCATGGCCTCCAGCCTCTCGAGCTCTAAATCAAGCTCCCTCATTCTCAACTCATGCTCCAACTGCATTCTCTTTTCTTCCAGGACCAATCTCCTATTCTCCAACTCCAGTTGCCCACCCAACTTGAGCTTCGTGCATCCTGTTTTCCTTCCTGGCCACCAACTCCTCTGGGGACAGGCCTTTGGCAGAAACACTGCTACCTGCTGGGGAAGTTGCTCTCCTCCCCTCTGGACCCAATGGCCCCTCTAGCTGCTCATCTGCATTCTCAGCCCCTTCCTCATTCTCAGGGGTATTCCTTGCTTCCACCCAGGCCCTCAGCGCCTTTTGGAACTCATCCTTCTTGGTGAGACCGGTCATAGCAACTTTAAATTTCCTGCAGAAGTGCATGAGCTGTTTCATATTGTAGCATTCCAGTTTCTCCTCTTCCCACTCATAATCAACAGATGCTATGGATGCTGCTTTATCCATGGTGGTTAAACTTGGCAGTTCTTGGCAAAAATAGAAAGTCCCAGAAAAAACAATCTACCAGAAGTATGTGGTCACGTTTTGGTCTGCACTCACTAGTAGTGTTCACCAATCACTGTACATGAGTCACAAATGCAAGTCCAGAATCCTCACTGCTGACCACCAATGTTAGATTTGGGGGTCTCTAGTTGGCAGAGGTAGGTACCTTTGTCCAAATAGGGACCCTTGCGTCTAGTCAGGGTAAGGGGGATACACTCCTAAAATAACCCCTGCTCACCCCGTTGGTAGCTTGGCACGAGCAGACAGGCTTATCTCAGAGGCAGTGTGTAAAGCATTTGTGAACACATACAGTAATCAAGTGACAACACTACAGATGGATACCACACCAGATGTATATTAAAAATAAGTATCTTTTATATAGATTTACCACAAGACCACAAACGACAAAAATCCACAATACTGTACTTCAAAAATGGTAGAATTAGCTCAGTTCTCTTAAGATGGTAAATGCGACACTTTGAGTTCAATGTACCTTTGGATGCGTAACGCTATACAACGAAAGTGTTGCAGGGAAGGTGATGCGTCGGTTCCTTACACGCAAGAACGGTGATGCGTTGGGTCCCTACTGATGCGTAGGGGATGCGTTGGTTCTTCTCTGCGAGGGGAGGTGATGCGTCGGTTTCTTACTGCGCTTTCGTGGCGATGCGACCAGGAACGCCGTGATGCGATGAAGATCCGGTGCAATGAACAAAGATGGCGTCTTCTTCTTGATGCGACACGATGCGTGCACGCCCGACGGCCGTGCGGCGACTCAACGATTCTTCGGAGCCGCGACAGGCCCTGCGACACGCTTCCCGGTGATGCGGCGGCGTCTGATGCGACGTCGGTCCTCTTCTCCGGCGATGCGGGGTGCTTCGGCAACGATGCTTCTGAGCCGCGACAGGCCCTGCGCCACGCTTCCCAGTGATGCGGCGGCGTCTGATGCGATGTCGGTTCTCTTCTCCGGCGATGCGAGGCGCTTCGGGAATGATGCGACAGCCGTGCGGCGACTCAACGATTCTTCTGAGCCGCGACAGGCCCTGCGACACGCTTCCCGGTGATGCGGTGGCGTCTGATGCGACGTCGGTCCTCTTCTCCGGCGAGGCGCTTCGGAATGATGCGACAGCGGCAGCGACACTCTTCTCCGTTCATGCGGCGGCGTCTGATGCAACGCCGATCCTCTTCTTCGGCGATGCGAGGCGCTTCGGCTGCGGTGGCGACGCTTCTTCTTCGTGAGTCGCGCTTCCAGCTCCTTGCGACACGCAGTCCCTCAGAAAGTCCAGCTCAGCAGCAGGCACTTTACAGAAAGACTCTTGGGAGCTGGTTGGTGAAGTCTGTTGTCCCTGAGACTTTAGCAGGAGGCAAGCTCTTCTCTCAAGCACTTGGAGATCTGTTACAAGTTGATGAAAATACACACAAAGTTCCTTTCTCCTTTCTTTGGCAGTCAGGCAACCACTGCAGGCCAATCCCCCAAACAGCACTCAGCTTAGGGATAGTCTCTTCCTCAGTTTCTCTGGTTCCTCTCCTCAGCAAAGGTTTCTTCTTGTTTCCCAAAGTGATCTGATCTTCTGGGGTTTGGGTCCCCTCTTTTATACACATATTCTCTTTGTTCTCTGAAGGCAGAGAGGCCTTTGCCTAGTCCAAACCAGTTCTGGTCAGTCCTGGAGCACTTTGTTGACAAGACTCCTTCTTTCCTTTCACAGAGTAGGCCAGGGACATCAGACACACCACAGGAGGTGGAGCCAGCATTGTGGAGGGAAGGCACAGCCCTATTCAGGTCCCAGGTGCAACTCCTCCCACCTATCTCCATGCAGATCTCTCTATTCAGCCCTGTGCTGACTCACCCTGTCTCCTGGAGTCCCCCAGCCCCTGTCACTCACAAACCCAGACAAGGAATACACAACCTAGCAGAGGCAGGCTTGGATAGTTAGGCAAGAAAATACCTACTTTCTAAAAGTGGTATTTTCAAACACAGAATGTTAAAACCAACTTCACTAAAAGATGTATTTTATCATTCTGAGTTCAGGCATACTAAATTCGTTTTTCTACCATGTTCCCTGGGTCAGTTAGGATTATAAGCTGTAATAATCAAACTGCCCATTCTGGCCTATGGGGAACAGGTAGCCTTGCAATAGTGAAAAACGAAAATGGCTGTAATTCACTATTAGGACACGCCACCCACACCAGGGCATGTCCTACCTTATACTTACAATGCACCCTGCCCTTGGGCCTACCATAGGGGTGACTAATATGCAGAAAAGGGAAGGTTTAGGGACTGGCAAGTGGGTGCACTTGCCCAGTCAACATGGCAGTACCAGACTGCACACAGGCTCTGCAATGGCAGACCTGAGACACACTTTTACAGGCTGCTTCTGTGGGTGGCACAACCAGTGCTGCAAGCCCACCAGCAGCATTTGGTTTACAAGCCCTGGGCACACTCAGTGCACTGTACTAGGGTCTGACAAGTAACCCAAACCAGCCAATCATGGAGTCACTAATCCATACATCAATTTATAACAGAGAGCATATGCACTTTAGCACTGATCAGCAGTGGTAAAGTGCCCAGAGTCATAAAACAGCCAACAACAGGTCAGAAAAAATATAGGAGGAAGGCAAAAAGTTCAGGGATGACCCTGCAAAAAGGGCCAAGTCCAACACTAGCCATATATACTAAGTACAAGCATAAACAAATGTTACTCTTAGCCAGTCATTTCTGAAGCAACAGTTGTGCTCACCTGAGTTAGAAACATACAATGGAGAAACAAGGCAAGTTGACGACCATCAAACTGGGCTGTGCGTCTAGCTCGACATCCATATTTTGCAAATTTATGCTGGGGAGACTACATATGGTAGATCTACTGGAAAATTATTTCTGATCTCAATTACAAATTGTTTATTATTTCTGGAAAATGTCAGATCACTATCATAATTTGGAAAGCATGCTTACCGATCAGAGAGAACCTTATGAGTTTTGTGGGAAGGAAGTGTCGAAGAGGCATGTAATCACAGTTAGTTAAACCTCTTATACATTTTATTGACTCTTCCTGGGCATCTCGTTTGTTCCTAAAATCCTTAAATCTTTAACCTTGACTTGTCTTCTAAAGAAACTTGTGCTAGCCTTGGCAGCTACCATCTCATAGTTCTGCTCCTGTGTGGTAAATGTAATTAAGAATAGTTGCACCACAACTCCACTCTTTTGTCCTGATCACAGCACTAAAACTGTAATTTTGGGTGATGCTTGGCATGGCGTTAGCATAAACCACAACACAGAGTGAGTAGTAGGATACTGGGGCCACCAACTTAAGTTATGGACTCCGCACACCATTCCTACACAGTAGGGAAGAAGTTTGAGGCAGTGGACAAAAAAGGTTTTGCAGGACCAGAGCAATGGAGAGTTTACATGGTGAGAGACTACCTCTACTACCACACAAAACAGATGTAGCACTGTGAAGGCACAGTGCTAGTGCCTTTATGTTCCTTATTCCGGACAATACACTACTCCTGTTACTACAAAAAAGTCCCTGGTGTCAACAAAGGACTTTTCGAATATTCTTAAAAATGTATGGGATGACCTCACAGCCACCCCTCCCCCACACCCCCATGTCATGCCTCATCATCAGTGTTGCAAAGTCATCCTTGTGACCTGGGCACCCCCATTTGTTTGCTGACAGGTACTGGTGGTAACTGACTCTGACTATCCCAGGGCTCTGCCTAACCAGGCCCAGGGCCAATACAATGCCGAAAAGACACTTAGAATACAGTGAAAACACCTACATACACTAGGGTACACTATGGGTACCCCTATGATTAATATGGCCTCCCCTATAAGGCCCTAGTACTTAGTAGGGCAGGGGGATTAAAATTACCTTTTAGACCCTAGCATACAATAAGGCATGGCAGTTTAAAGGCCAGCAGCTTTTCTTCACTTGCATGTGTGCACTGCTGGAGCCCGAGGTCAGTTTAAAAGCAGCCCTGTGTCGCAGGACTGGTTTTAAAATGCAAATTGTGCGCAAACTCTATTTTGGTGTTTGGGGCACTTACAAATTAATAAACTACAATGTTTGCACATATTAGGAACCCCCTCATTCTGCACACAAGTCGTTATAACGACTTGCCTTAGGGGGGTGCTCGATTATGGAATAGTTTAACTTATGATTCCAACTCCAATCTGTGCAACAGCAGGAAAGGGGTTGGACTTTCATTCCAACACCATTTCACCATTGCGCCCCCTAAAGCAAGTCACTGTATTGACTTGCTTGCAGAACGAATGCGTGCTAAAGATGCGTTTGTTCTGTTGCCGGCGCTGTGAAGGCACAGAGTGATTGGGGCTTCATTCTAAAGGACGTTTCCAGTCCCGGGGGGGTCAGGTATTTATAAGGAGGACCCCTATAAGATGAATTTTATATGCCCTGGGTTAAGTGAAATTGCACATTTCACTCCCCACATTAGAGTAAAGTGTTTCCCAAAATCGACTTTTGTGCTTGGAGCACTGTGGAGTGAGGTTCTGCAATATTTGGACATATTCATAACCCCTAAAGTCTCCCCAAGGTGTGCCAAGGGTGGGAGGTCCTGTAGATATAGGCAGGGTCCTTATAAAATATGTTTTATAAGACCTGGTGGTAGAGAAATTGCCTAGTTCATTTTTCTCATTGCAGTTCCCCAGCCACATAGGTTTACAAGGCAAGAAGTTATTGATTAATAACTAAAGATAGAGGTGTCATAAAATATAATTCAATGACTCAGTAGAATGGTATTGATAAATCAACAATATGCTATTGTTGAATTTATCCTTAGAGATATAGACTAGAAGTAATAAGACTTTCTTGTCTGTAAGCCACAATTCACCCTTCTAGTGTTCTGACCTGATTGGCCAGAGTTAAGTGGATTAGCCAGGCTGCTTTTTAAGAGGTGATAAATGACCCCTGGGGTTAGGGAGCCCTTCTGGCAGGAGAAGGTGCTGGGCATAGGAATGCAGGAGCCAGGGGGAGGAGTAGTACATAATGTTATTTAAAGGAAGGAGGGAACAGGCTGGAGAAACCAGTTTCATTTACACCTCTACCCTCTTCCCCCAGCCAGATGGCAGGCTAAAGGAAGGAATTTGCAGATGCAAAAGGGAGGGAGAATATGTAGATGAGTGTTGGACTTGGCCCTTTTTGCAGGGTCATCCCAGAACTATTTTGCCTTCCTCCTGTACTTTTTCTGACCTGTTGTTGGTGGTTTTATGACTCTGGGCACTTTACCACTGCTGATCAGTGCTAAAGTGCATGTGCTCTCTCTTGTAAACTTGGTAAGATTGGTCTACACCTGTTTGGCATATTTAATTTACCTGTAAGTCCCTTGTACAGTGCTATCCCATACACCCAGGGTCTGTAAATTAAATGGTACTAGTGGACTTGCAGCGCTGCTTGCGCCACCCACCGAAGTAGCCTTTCAAACCTGTCCCAGGATTCTGCCACTGCAGGGCCTGCATGCGCAGTTCACTGTCGCAGTGACGTGGCATGGCAACTGGTTGCCACGTCCAAACTCCCCTTTTACTACATATCGGTCACCCTTAAGGTAGGCCCTAGCTAGCCCTATGGGCAGGGTGCTGTGTAGGTTGAAGGTAGGGCATGTGCCTTAACTGTCTGCCATGTCCTGGTAGTGACAAACAGCCTATTTGGTTTCTCACTGCCGTGAGGCTGCCCTCTCATAGGTTTGCAATGGGGATTCCCTGATATGTGCTTCAGTGGTAATTTCTGATCTGAGAGGGGTAGCGTGACCATGTTTGGTATATTTGGAATAGTAGTGATAAAGCCTGCTTATTGGTGAATGCAGATTTATTATTGTTATTTTAGAAATGTCACTTTTAGAAGTGGGCATTTCTGTGTGTTTATGTGTCGTTGTGCCCTGCCTGGATGTGTATTAACCATCCTGTTTTGACTGACAGGAGAGAGGGGATGTGCATTCACTCTAGACAGTCACAAGGGGGGTCGAGGTGTGTCCTGCCTTTCCTTGGTGACTCAGTGCTAGGCTGAATAGACCTTGGCTGAATTTCGAGTAGCGGGAGGAGTTTCCCTTGCACCTGAATAGGCCTGGTCTACATTTGGAGCGGTGGGAGGAGTTGCACCTGCACCTGAATAGGGCTATTCCTGCCTTCTACAATGCTGTCTCCACCCCCCTGTGGTGTGTCTGGGGCCAGGGCTTACAATGTGAATGGAGGTGTTGTGCACTTCTAATATGTGGTGGAAGTGTCCCCAGAACAAAGACTATTGCACTATAAATACAGGGGCTGTGGCCCCATGAAAATAAGAAGACACTGCGTGGGCCTTGTAACCAGACGCTGCTGGCTCTAGATACTGCACAAGCATATTGCTGTGCTGCCAGTGAACCACCGTTGGGACTTTGCCTTGTTGTGCTGAACTGCTGGAAGGACTGCATCTATGCCAAAGGACCCTTGTGCTGGTCTGCTGCCATCTTTCCTGAAGCTGTGTGCCTCAAGTGCTCTCAAAGGAGCTCAGCATTAAAGGAGCACTGTGGACTGCTCCTAGAGGCTGCTCTGTGGTGGAAAAAACGTAGCGCTGATGAGTGCTTTATGTTCTCTTTATTTGTTTCCGTGGTTGAGATAGGCTGAGCGCTTTATTTTCGTGGCTCTCAGAGCGCGCTGGGTGAGCGCTGTAAATTCTGTTGCCCACGGAGTGGGCTCACTCTGTGCTGCCAGGGAGGAGTGCTTTTCCTTGCCCTGCAGTGTGGGCAGTGCCACACTCTACTCTGTGGCCGAGCAACGGGAGGGGAGAGCTGAGGCGAACAAAGTGCTCTCCCTCGCTTGTTCTTGCATCGTAGTTGACTGGCTGCAGCCAGGGCTCTGCTACGTGGCCCTGGGCTGCCAAACCCTGCAGAGATAATGAGGAATCTCAGCCTGGGAAGTCCTCTGTGTTGCTCCGCAACACCCACATCACAGAGGGGCAGGTCCGACGAGAGCAGAGCCGACAGAGACTTCGCTCTATGTTCTGTGGGCTGCTACCCCTTTACGAAACGGAGCAGCTGCACCGCATGGTTGCGGGCAGCCGCGGTTCAAAGAGCCAGGGCGGAAGGCCCTGGCCCAAGGGAGACTTTGCTCCGTGCCTTCCCGGCCCAGAAGGGGCCTGACCGGGGTGGTACAAGTGAGCCTCTGGCATTTCCGTCCTCAGCAGCTGCTCCGCGGGATCGCGGGCAGCTGCCTTTGCTGTGGATTGTGAAGTGCCCTATCGCCTAATGAGGAGGTTGACTGTAGTAATATGCATATGTGGATGAGTTGATGACTCGTGTCGTGCCTAACCTAACTACTGCCTTTTATGCCCTGATTTACTATGTATGTTGTATGACGCCTTGCAAGAGCAGGACAACAAGTATTATTTCAGAGGGCCCATTGGATGCACCATGTTGGGGTGGTTTTTATAATGTGTGCCTTCCGCAAGTACCTACTTGATTGCACTTCCTGGTGATGTCATGACAATTGCCCGATTGGCAAAGTGATTATGGTTTTATGTGAACTTATGACAAGTGCCTAGTGGCACCGGGATTTATGTGATTGTGGTCTAATGTGTTTTATGAACAATACAAAGGATATTTTTATATAGCCTTGAATGGAGTCACTTTTTGTGGTGTGCATAGTGTGTCACTGGTGTGTGTGTGTGTTGTGCAAATGCTTTACACATTGCCTCTGGGATAAGCCTGACTGCTCTGCCAAGCTACACAGGGGGTGAGCAGGGGTTATCTTCAGTGTGTAACTCCTTTACCCTGACTAGAGTGGTGGGTTCTGCCTGGCTTAGGTGCATACCCTAGCCAACCAGAAACCCCATTTCTAACAATGAGCCATGCTGTAGGCTGGTTTAGTTAGCTCTCCTCTCACAGCTGGAAAATCAGCCATATTGAATTTTGGAGAAATGGTGCTCTCTGGCAGAATATAATGCCACCTTTTGGGGGATGAGGTCATACCCTGGGGTGTTGCCCTGCACCTCACTGGACAGGACTGCCCTCCTGCTTGACCCAGAGAACTTGAAATAAGTATCTGTGAGGGACAGAGCCTCTCAGCTCTGCTGCTTGAAACTAAGAGAAGAAGAAGGATTTCCAATCTGGAAACTTAATTTCCACCATCAGGCCCTACACTCTGAAAAGACTGCGCCTGCTGCATTATCTGGAACTACAGCACCTTAGATGTACCTTGCTTCAAGAGGAATAAAGAGGGGACGCCAAGATGGAAACTTGATTTGCAACCTCAGGCCCTGCATTCTGACAGACTGCGTCTGCTGCATTATGTGGAACTACAGCCCTTTGGATGTAACTTGTTTCAAGAGGAATAAAGAGTGGGATCCCTGCAAGCTACATGTTAACAGAGCTCGCCTGCATCAACTCCACCAAGAGTCCCCTGCCTTCAGTGTATCCAGTGGCCTTTTGAGGGTGTTGTCCAGGCGCATTGTGGGAATTGTGGTCCAAGCTTTCAAGGACCATCTTGGAGATTCCAGGCCCTTGGATTTTGTTTTGGACACTTTGAACCCTCACTGAATACTGCTCTGGGGGAGGCTGCATGACGTCTGGTGAGAAATCCTCCAGAAAATGTGAAGGTAAAATCTTGACCGGGGCCTCCCGCTTAGTGTATCCAACCAGGGCTCCATCGCGATCAACCTCATACTTTGACTTTGTCCTGGTCAGAGGCGACCAAATGTCCAGAAGTGGCACTATTGGATCCTAAGCACTAGAAAGTGTTTAATCTTTAAAAATTCATATCTCTGGTTCCTTATAGTGGATTTTTTTTGTTTTGATGTCATTTAAAAGAAAAAAATATTTCCTATTTTTATGTATTGGTGTTGGATTTGAATTGTGTGTTGTGTCTTAATTATTTACTGAATTAGTGTTTTTAAATGCTTTACATACCTGTCTTTGATGTTAAACTTGTCTGCTCGCAGCTAAGCTGCCAATGGTTGAGCATGGGAATACTTTTCTAAGACCTATGCTGAGCCCTATATTGTGTTAGTGGTCTTATTGCCAGTGGTAGACATATATTTACCACTACTAATAACCCACTTTCCAATAATCAGTCATCCCATGCATGCCAAAAAATCCTCTAATGGTAGGCGGACCCTCAGTTGTGTTGAGGGTACTTGCATGGATGAGGGGTGAAGGATCCGGACATAGAAACAACATAAAAATCTTGCTCACCTACCCAAAGAATCTACCCTCTTTAAAGATGGGGTGGTGATGAGGTGATTAAAACTTAAATTAGTAAGCAAATGGAGAGCATTATTGCTTCTGCATCCAACAGGTGAAAATGTTTCAGCCCTATCCATGGCCTGTAAAGGTCTGGGGCCTTCGTCAGGACCAGGATCCCTGTATTTCCCTAAACTAAGTCCCTGACTTCATGCATGCACATCCAGCAATCACACTTTCAATACCAATATACTGTTGCTGCTGGCGAGCGAAGTATTCGCTTCTCATATAGTGTTTGTTAGGTCCTGTACACATATAGAAAAGGAAAATAAATTGTACATTAAATTTGGTGACATTGACACAAAATGATAATGGCAATGAAAACAGAAACAAGGAACATACACAAAGGGAGATTGGTCTCCTCGAAGTAGCATGCTGTGCCAACTTTGTGTACACTGCAAGCAATGTGTGCATACATTTTTCACACATCATTAAGTATGAAAACAGGTAGATACAGCGTTTTCCAAGACAGTCTGAGTTACTGCTATCAATCTTGGGCAAGGGTGTGTGAAAAATCTCCAATATGTAAATCGTCAATGGCTTATATACCATATGAATTCCCACTGTTGATCCGCCGCTCAGTCTCTTACCACAATATTTGCCTCCACGTATTCGGGGGCAAGGGAAAAGAGAGGAAAGGGAGGCCCAACTACGTCTGTATTCGTCTAATTAGTACTACTACCACACAAAACAGAGGTAGCGCTATGGATGCTCAGTGTCAGTCACTCTATGTTCCTGATTGCAGACAATACTCTATTCCTGTTACAATATATACACTACAGACAATCCCTATCACAGTAATATAATGGAATGGCGCAGATATATTGACAACCTTTTCATTGTCTGGTGTGGAGACAGGGATATCGCTGACAGCTTTACTCAATGAATAAACACCAGAAACCCTTTCTTGAAATTCACTCATACCATCAATAGCAACACCAACACTTTTTTTGGACTTAGAAATCCAGATCCGAGAGAATAAACTGTTAACTAAAGTTTTTGAGAAACCAACAGAGAGAAACGGTCTAATTAGATTTGAAAGCCATCATCCCAGAGCACTAATGGAGAATCTCCCCTCTGGACAATATCTCTGAATTAAGAATTATTGTTCAAATATAGCCAGATTCAATGAACAAGCTGACAGACTCACTGAAAGACTTTTAGCCAGTCAATACTTAAACAAGCTAAAAACTGTGCAAAAAACTACAATAGGGACTCTATTAGAAACATCTGAAAGAACAATCAGACAGGCGTATGTGTGTTACCACATTTACCCCAATCTCTAATACAGTGAAGAGAATTGTCACAAAAAATTGGAACATTTTGCAGAGAGCAAGGAACAATTGGCCTGCCCCCCTTTTCTCATTTAAAAGGAGCACCCACCTGAGAGATAGGCTAGTAAATAAATGTAATAGGCCACCGATACCAACAACACCAGGACAAGACACTACATGTGACCTAAGTCCTGTACAGGCACATTTTGCATGTGGAAGGTGTTCGGTCTGCCCATTCACTAAAACATTTAAGGAAATAGACATCGGCATGGACTGCCCATGTGTAGCAAAGCAGCATACAGATTTTATTAGTGATACTGTCATCTATATGATAATGTCCTTGTTCATTATGATATATAAGCATGAACACACCAAAGATATGCGACAGGATAGGCGGACACCGGAGTAATATCAGGTGTTAAAAAAAGCTCTACATACATGACTAACATTACATGGAGCACAACCACTCTGACACAGACCTGGAAATGATTAGTTTTGGAAAAGATAGTACCTAAACAAAACAGTCATATCACCCAAATACTTCTAAACAAGGTACAACACTGGGTGACAACATACATATCGGGTTTGAATGATGAAATACCCTGGCTACAGGTCGCAATTTGATTTTTCAAGTCCCATGATCAAATGCAAATTACAATATCCATTACTGGAGGTTTCCTTCATCTACAGACAAGCCTATTTGTTCTTTTTCATTTTTCCTTAAAGAATTATAGGTGGGATTTATATTCAACTCGAGAATCATGACACCATACATACGTTTTTTTAGTGCCTACATAATACTTCCTGGCACATGATTACATGAAAATATGACTGAATGATTACAAGAATAAGGGGGTATTCACGAGTACGGCGGTCCTGGGACCGCCGAACTCACAGTTACGGTCCAATCACCGCCACCCCTGTAGGTCCGCCCGCCATATTCTGAGTGTGGCAGTCGTACCACCACAGGACCGCTGCCTCTGCCGGGATCCAGGATCCTGCGGCGGTGGTGGTGTGGAAAGGGGCAAGAATATGCTGGCGGTGCCAATGCCGACACCGCCCGAGCATATTCAGAGTTGCATTTCCACCACCCATTTCATGGCAGTGAGCCCGCCATGAAAAGGATGGCGTACATGCAAGTAAGGGCGCCAATGGGAGTGCATGCAGGGGGGCACGTCTTGTGCCCCCCTATATTTGCACCTTTGGTCCTGCACTGTGTGGCATGAACGACATGGTGCATGCAACACCGTGCAGGAACATGCAGTAGGCGCTGTCACAGCGGAGGTCTGCTTGATAGGCTCTCCTATGAGCCTTACAGACCACCGCCATGACACCGCCGCCACACCGCCCGCCCATCCTGGAATCAACTCGAAATCCGGAGGGCAAGTGCACCCCGAGCTTGGCGGTCTCCTGGGAGTGCAGCAGTGGCAGCCCTACAGGAGGACCACCAAACTCGGAATAAGTCCCTAAATGAAAATTACAACCTCCATTTCGAGAGGCTTCTATAGAAAGCCTGTAGGGCTTTTCCAATTTTTCTTCATAGAACTATGGGTTGGATTTGTACTCAACCCCAGAATAATGACACCATAAATAAGGCTTTTTTAGTGCCCACAATACCTCCTGGCACACATTAATACCATTACAATAATAAGTATCCCTCCACTAACCTCCCCAAAATCCATTTCCAGGTATGCAGCATAGCGGTGGTAAACCAGCCTCTGCATTCTGGATTTTATAAACTTTTCAAAAAAATTAATGAGTCCTTAAATAACAGGTGACTCTTAGAGCATTTTATGCAACCTGCACTGATCTATGCCTATTCTGTGACTGTGGGGCTATCTGGGACTTCATTACCCCAGAATCCAAGAACACAGTCCATGTACCTCCAGAATAGCCCATGTGGGCTACACGATCATGGGACTATGCGGGGCTGCAATTCCCATGATGCCTACGTCGACGCCTAGTGACGCGGCCCAAACCCGCCTCGGGCTGTAGTCAGTAAGCGGGCGAGAGACACTACCCGTTCTCATTGAGAGGAGGTTGATATGCCAAATAGGTTTGAGATGAAGGGTGAAATCTTTGACAAAGTAAGGACCTACCCTCATGTGGGGCGTTTTCCCCGCTCGCATTCTCTTGCATTGTGTGTGACTACAGGGCTCCCCTTGTTTACTCCTGAATGAGAATAGATGTTCTGAAAGTGAGTGCATGGATGTATGTGCATGGTATATATTTGCACGTGTGATCACAAATTTGGCTTGCAGTGAACACCATAGTATGATATGTGAAAAATGTATGCACACAATGCTTGCACTGTACACACAGTTGGCACAGCATGCTGCTTCGATGAGACCAGTCTCCCTTTGAGTATGTGTATGTTCCTTGCATCTGTTTTCATTGTCATTATAATTTTGTGTCAATATGTCTCCAAATGTAACTTACAATTTGTTTTCCTTTTCTATATATGTACAGTACTATTAGAAATTGGGTTTGTGGTTGACAGAGGTATGCACCCTGTCCAAGCAGGAACCACAATCCTAGTCAGGGTAAGTCAGATACACACCATAAATTAACCTGTGCTCACCCTCTGGTAGCTTGGCACAGAGCACGCAGGCTTAACTTAAGAGGTAATGTGTAAAGTATTTGTGCAACACTTTAAACAGCAACACCATGAAAGCACCACAAAAAGACTCCAAACCAGTATAGAAAAATAGATTATCATTGTATATATAAAAAAAGGCCAGAGCGACAAAAATCCAATGAGTAGAAGTCGAGATATGAATTTTTGAAGATTAAATGCAAAAATAGGTCATAGAAGCAAATAGCGGTCAAAGAGTTAATTATCGCGTTGGACCGGGACAAAGTCAAGAGTTCAGGCTGCCCGTGAAGGAGCACAGTCTGGCTACAGGACGCACACGCGCTGAGCAAAAGTACCTTAGTCCTTGTTGCAGCACAAGATGCATTGATGATCCCCATGCAGTTGGGGTGTTGCACCGAAGTTCCCCAAGCAACTGAGCAAATGCTTCAGTTCCATTGAGTGAAGCGACGGTTCCAAGTGTGGCTGTTCCGAAGGTGATGTGCCGAATTACTCCATGCTGGAGTGGTGATGGGTCAATCTTGTCCACATAGTGGAGGCAATGTGTTGGCTCCGAAGCGGTGGTTCCTGAAGGCAATGCAACGGTTCCGAGTGCGATGCGCCGAATCTGCTCCTGAACTATGCTTTGGTTCTGCTTCCCGCAGACAGGAGATGTATCTGTTTGACTGGAGCAATCTTGGACCTGGCCCTTTTTGCAGGGTTACCCCCAAACTATTTGCCTTCTTCCTCCTATTTTTCTGACCTTCTTTTTGTTGGTTTTAGGACTCTGGGCACAGGAATGTTCTATCTTCCCCATAATACAGGGTAAAAAGTTTTTCTTAGGTGTCAATCATGAATATGTAATAAATGATGATAATATTCAACGACAACAGCGGATTTCTCTAGGCCACCAACAGATAGAACATGGGAATCCTCTCAATCTAGTTGGCGTCAGATAAACGGTTAACCAATCCTCCTTTTCATTAAAATACTGTAATAACTTTCCTTTAAAATACGGTAATGACTTTCCTAGAACATAATGCGCGGTCCTCTTTATCCAGCAGGGTGATGTCCCGCTGACGTACAGCGTTTCTTAAAATTTAGAGAGACTCCGCGTAGCGATTCCTTCGGTTCTGTTTCACGATCTTTTTGCCACCCTAGGTATCTTCTCAAGAGCCCCAGCGCTGGGTGAACATTGTTGCTGCTCCTGGCCTCTGTTCTCCCTCCAGCGGGTGGGGAGAGCTAGGTCTTCCCTTTTTAAAGTCTACGCATGTTCAGCTCTCTGAGAGACCAGTGAAGAGGTGTATATATACACCTCTAGCTACAAGAGCGTGCCTATTTCAGGCCCAAAGGGTTGAGCGTGGTGCCTGCCCTGTGTCTCAATGCCTTGAGCCGGTTTTACTGTAACTACGGGCTCGAGCGCTCCCATTTTGTGAGACCAAGGAGGAGCGCCTTTGTTGGAGGCTGAGTGCTGCACAGCAATCCCCACTGAGAGTCCCGTGCAGCGTGAGGGCCTCACCAGGTTGCCTGGCAACTTCAGCACTCACTCGTCTGACTGTCCCTCAGGCCGCAGGAAAGACTGATAAACACTGTGACAACGCGCCACCTGCACTTGTGAACCAGGCCCGTGTGCGAGGCTGCCAATGCCTTCCTGTAACCTCGTGATCACTCCAACTTGGGAGGCCCGAGCGGTTTTGGCATTGTTGTGCTGCCCGACTCCCCTGTCAGCAGTGCGACCAATGGGAGGGAGGCAACCAGATACTGTCGATCAGAGGCACTCCCAGTGCCAGGAAAGCCATCCCAGGATCCTCGCTGCAGCTCTCCCTTGGCATTAGTAACAGAGGGCCGAGAGGCCCGAGAGGGCTCCAGCCAAGCTGTAGGTTCAGAGTGGCTTTGTTGCTTGGGACAGGTGGCGTTGGTTTCCGCGAAGCTGCACGCGGGGGACACAGCGAGGTCTCCCCGCTGAATTAGACAGTGTATGTGCCCCCCGCCTCATTTACTTGGTGTGCTGAACTTAGGCGTATTTGTCCTGCATTTTGGGGTGAAACCTCTGGAGAGGGCTCAGGGAATGAGCAGGGCTATATTTAAAAACAATGTGCCCAGAAAGTACTGTATGAAGTCTAGTAGAAGCGCAGATGCTTCTGAGGCTGTGATAGGTTGTATATGCATTGATCATGATTTACATTTGAATAATCATATCTTCAAAGTATTTATGGTTTTCTGGTAACCTTCATTTTTTTTCATTACCTGTTGCATTTCATGCTCTGATGTTCTAATGTGTACTGTTTTGATTCTTGCACTGTCAGGATAACGAGTTTACTTCAGAATTTCCATAATATGCACAGAACGTATGATTCATGTTGTTTTGGTCTATGTGTTATGTATAATATACCATATATTTTTATATAATCCTCTGTGGAGTCTCTTTTGTGGTGTATTCATTGTGTTTCTGAGTGATTGTGTTGCGCGACCACTTTACACATTGCCTCTGATGATAAGCATGCCTGCTCTACTCTAAGCTACCAGAGGTTGAGCACAGGTTATCTTTGGTGTGAAACTTACGTACCCTGACTAGAGTGGTGGGTTCTGCCTGGCTTAGGTGCATACCCTAGCCAACCAGAAAACCCATTTCTAAAAAGCAAGCAACTGGGTCATTTCCAATTGACCCAGCACAGGAGCAAAGCCAACAAGCCCCTGGAGATCACTCTAAATTCAGACAGAATCCAGTTCTTCCTCAGCAAGGTCAGAGGGCAGCAGGAAGCAGGGAAGCACTGCAGCAAAGCAGTTCTTCCAGAGCAGCAGTCCAGCAGAATGACAGTGCTTGTAGCACCGCAGCAGTCCTTCTTCCGGACATTCTTTAAAGGTCCAGAAGTGACTGATTTGGTGGGGTCAGAGACCCAGTACTTATACCGAGTTGTGCCTTTGAACTGGGGGTGACTTCAAAGAATGATCTTTGAAGTGCACAGAGGTACTTTCTTCCTAGCCCTGGCTACAGACTCACTACAGGGGGGTAATCAGCCGTTTCAGTAGGAACAGGACACTGCCCATTCAGGTGTAAGTGTCAGCTCCTCCCTCCCATCCTTCCCAGGATGAGCCATCAGGATGTAGATGGGCACTCAGACACACCTCCCCTTCTTTTCTGTGTGGCTGTCTAGAGGGAATGCACAAAGTCAAGCTATCACCCACCAAAGATGTGTATTGGAGACAGGCTGCAGGTAGACAGAGCTTTAAGAGCAGAGAAATGCCAACTTTCTAAGAATGGAATTTCTAAAATAGTAATGGTAAATCCAACTTTACCAGTAAAGAGAAGTTATCATTGCTATTCCAATGATATGAAACATGTCAGAGCTACTCCTTCTCAATCAGGAATTGCAGCTTAACAGTGTAATAATGAATTCCCAATGTTAACCTATGAGATGAGTAGGCCTCACATAGTGAAAAACAACTTTAGGCGTTTTTTACTACCAGGACGTCCAAAACTTAAAAGTACATATCATACCTTTTACTTACACAGTACCTTGCCCTATGGGCTACCTTGGGCCTACCTTCGGGGTGACCTATGTGTAAAAAAAGTTGAGTTTAAAGCTTTACAAGGGGTTTTAAATGCCAAGTCGATAAGGCAGTAAAACTGCAGATAAAGACTTTGCAGTGGCAAGCCTGAGGCATGTTTAAAGGGCTACTTGTGTGGGTGGCACAACCAGTGCTGCAGGTCCACTAACAAACACAACACGATGATGGACGGAGTGCTGAAACTTTTCAACAACTCACCCCAGTCAAGAGATCTGGGTTGAATCCATTGTTCTTTTGCTCACTACACCACCCTAGTTTGGACCCAGCCATATGCAAATTAGTCTTGACCCTGCTCCTCATGGGAACAGTCCAGCCCGAACTGCCAAGCCAGGTCCTTCCTGGACCGGAAACAATCATCCTGGGAACGGTTTCGGGGTATCACCCCTCATTGGCCAGGCTAGCTTGCAAGATGCTGTTCCATTTACAGAGAGAAGTGGAAGTAGAAAAACAAGACCTACTAGATGCAGACATCATTGAGGACTCAAAGAGACCAACTCCTTTTGTGTTTCCTCTAGTTGTGGTACCCAAACAAAATGCTGAGGGCAAGTGGAGGCTCTGCCTCATCAAGAGACAACCGAATATGTCATTCAACAATGCAGTACAAAGTACCTACTGAAAGATAAACACCTGCTCATCTCCCAAACTGTCTGACCCCAATATCTCCCACTCACGTCTTGACTCTGCTGCTTTAGTGTGACCTAAGTGTGAGCTCCCAGGTTAAAGCCATCACTAAAAGTGGATTTTTTTTATTTTTCACCAACTAAAACTCTTGCTCGTTTTCACCCTATATATCCACCCTGGTGTGGTTAGCCCTCACTCAGTCCAGATAAGAATATTTTGGGTTTATTTATGACCAACTGTTGGACAAGTGCATTGCTTCTGTGTGAATGCACAATTTTCTAGTTTGCCTGAATACCAATGTAATGCTAACAGAGGGTCCCAAATTCAGCTGGATGGAACATATCTGTCCTTTTCCAATAAACTTGCAATGGCTCCCATTAAGAGATGGGATTAAGCTAAAGATCATTTGCTTGGTCCCCTAAAAATGTTTTTGGGGAAGATGTGGCTTAGCAGCTAGAACTGCCAACCTTAAAATTTGGAGACTTACGTTCGAATCTTGGACTTGGAGCTTGGCTCAACATTAGTGTGATTCTGGGCAGATCACCCAATTTCCCAGTTCCTAATAAAATGTGTACTTACCACTTGATGTACATAATATTGATCATCTCCCAATACCACATATAATTTACTGCGCCTGGTCGCTTCCTTGCCAGAATTACGCTCCATAAATGTTCTTGTGTATCTTCAAGAAAAAAAGAGTCATGAGCAGTGCTGAAAAGTAGGGGTTTCGCGGCGGATCAAGTTTCTGGCAGCTATTTCTGGTCGGATCTGGGATCCGACCTGCCAAGGCAAACATGCTTAAATTGTCTTGGTGTCATTTTCTGACACCGGGCCACAGTTCAGCCGCAACCGCACGTTTGTCTGCAATCCATTCAGAGCAGCAAGGTGCAGGCGACAATGGGCCTTTCTTAGTTCCAATTCCAGCTGGGCCCCAAACAAAAGCCGGATTTAAAGGGCTATCAGCGCCCTCCTTTTGTTTGTGTATAATACTGGAAGCGAGCTATCTGGAGCCTAACACCTAGATACAAAAGCAAAGGAAGAAAACAAAGGCGCACATCTTGTTTTTGCTTCATAAGTACTTGAGAGAAACTATGATTTGGAGGCAGGTTTTTAACTTTTTTCAACTACTTATGTCATAGAAGTGCTTGCACGGTAAGAATGCAAGATGTAACTGTCTGTATGAGTAAATACACAAATATTGATGTTAATGGCACCTACTATTTTTTATTTTTTTATTTCGCTTATAGGACTACTCCTTTCAGCATACGGGTCAGAGTGCTTTACATCACACACAGAGCCACAATAAACCATATTCACATACAGTGTGCTGTTCCTATCCAATCCTAGGGTGACACCACTTGTGCACCTTGGTGGTTATGCGGTCAGTGAGAGTGTTTTACTTTTCGGAGCAAGAGCCCTCACCCACCCAAAAGAGTGGGAATTGTAGGAAGGTGGAATCTGACTATATGGTTGCCCCCACTTTTTTTTATGGTGTTTTGCTGGTTTATGACTTAGTTGGACTGGGATCCTGCTATTCAGGGCCCCAGTCTATCTGCTTTCTCTGTAAAAGGTTTCCATGTGCCTTAGGCACATCTCTGATTGGAATCTGGAGTGCCCTTATAAGTCCCTAGTATATGGTATACTATGTACCAAGGGCATAGGTACCTCAGAGGCCTGCCAGGGGCTGCAGCATGTATTATGCCACCCCTGGAAGGCCATCCAAACTGACACCACAGGTCTGCTACTGCAGCCTGGGTAAGGTGGTGCATGCACCCCTTACTGTGATATAGGTTACCTATATCACTAACTACATACACACATATAAACCTATAAGTCACTCCTAAGGCAGGCCTTATCAATCCTAAAGGCAGAGTGCATGGATCCTATGTGAGAGGGTGCCCCTGCATGAGCAGGGCCTCTCTGCAGCGTTCGGAGACCATCTCTGATGCTGTTTGTAGTGCAGCCTGACCATATACTCTTAAGCGCATTATATCCTTGCGGTAAAATGCTAACTTTGGAATGGCTGCACCTAAACATGTCGTGTTTGGTGTCAAACATCTTGGAATACTACCCCCCGCCAATCCTGGCGGCGGGGGTAGCATTCCACCCTTCTAGAGGGAAAGACATGTTAACTCTGGCTTACCCGGTAACTTCTTTCTGAAGCCCTGGCATCACAAAATGGATGCTGCTGCCACAGACACAAGTCTGGCCTCCTGCTGCTGGACGAAACTCCGGCAGGGGAGGCCTGGACAATAGGTTTCCTGTTGCAGGGAGGTGTGACCACCTCCCCAGACAGGATAATGTGTATTGGGGCTGGGTGGGTGCACTCTTAGAGTGCTTTGAAGTCCTGCACTGGGGGAGCAAAAGGCTCCTCTGTGCATATGCCAGTTCAAACCAGCTCAGGGGCTACCTGCCCCTGCTCTGGCGCAAAACTGGACAAAGGGAAGTGGGTGTAGCCACCCCCTCCCTTGACCCTCCTGTAGGAGAGTAGGATCTGCTTCACATGGGTACCCCCACTTTTTGCTGATGCTTCACTGGTTTTCGACATTAGTCTGGCTGGGGCCCTGCTATTCAGAACCCCAGCCTAGCTGTTTCCTCTTTAAAAGGGTCTCCATGTGCCTTAGGCACATCACTGATTGGGACCTGGAGTGCCCTTATAAGTCCCTAGTATATGGTATACTATGTACCAAGGGCATAGGTACCTCAGAGGCCTGCCAGGGGCTGCAGCATATATTATGCCACCCCTGGAAGGCCATCCAAACTGACACCACAGGTCTGCTACTGCAGCCTGGGTAAGGTGGTGCATGCACCCCTTACTGTGGTATAGGTTACCTATATCACTAAAAGCATACACACATATAAACCTATAAGTCACTCCTAAGGCAGGCCTTATCAATCCTAAAGGCAGAGTGCATGGTTCCTATGTGAGAGGGTGCCCCTGCATGAGCAGGGCCCCTCTGCAGCGTTCGGAGACCATCTCTGATGCTGTTTGTAGTGCAGCCTGACCATATACTCTTAAGCGCATTATATCCTCGCGGTAAAATGCTAACTTTGGAATGGCTGCACCTAAACATGTTGTGTTTGGTGTCAAACATCTTGGAATACTACCCCCCGCCAATCCTGGCGGCGGGGGTAGCATTCCACCCTTCTAGAGGGAAAGGCATGTTAACTCTGACAAGTCCGGTAACTTCTTTCCAGAGCCCTGGCATCACAAAATGGATGCTGCTGCCACAGACACGAGTCTGGCCTCCTGCTGCTGGACGAAACTCCGGCAGGGGAGGCCTGGACAATAGGTTTCCTGTCCCAGGGAGGTGTGACCACCTCCCCAGACAGGACAATGTGTATTGGGGCTGGGCGGGAGCACTTTCGGGTGCTTTGAAGTCCTGCACTGGGGGCACATTTGGTGTCCCTGTGCATACCCCAGTTCAAACCGGATCAGGGGCTCGCAGCCCCTGCTTTGGCGCGAACTGGACAAAGGGAAAGGGGTGTAGCCACCCCTCTGCCCTGACCCACCCATAGGTGGGGCCACAGAGTAGTCCATCCCCTATTTTTAGAATAAAGGTAGGAACCCAGTCCTTAGGACTTTAGATTATACCTGGACGAAACTCTGAAACTGAATCCTGGACCTTCGACGCTCTACGACAAGATTAGAGGACTGAAGAATCTCCCTTGGGGTCAAGGAGTGACTCCCCTGCTTGGCAGGCACCAAAGAAGCATCTGTCCGGTTCGCATCACTGAAGCTCCCGTCGGACGCCGAAGTCATCGCATCACCAGAGGTGGATTCTCAGACTTCCCCGAGGCTACCCTGAGTCCCCAGCAAAGCTGAGGCCCGTGGCTATCGTGGGTGACTTGAGACCGTGACCCCTGGACACCGAGCACACTTGCAAGTGCACCATCTTCTGGGTCTCCCAAGAAGTCGTGCTTTGGGCTCCGAGTAGCCCTAGCCTCCAGCACCACCTGCACCGAAGATCACTGGCCCCCACTCCACGAGTGTCCTGTAAGCCAGCTCCACGTGCGGCGTCACGAGGCTCCTTCGCGGTCGCTAGCCCGTTGGCTAGTAGCCCTTGACGAAGGCCAATCTTTTCTTTACTTGGCATCCTGGTTGCTCCAGGCCTGCCCTCACTTACCCTCGCTGGGTGAGTTCCCCAGACCTTGCTGGTCTGCATCATCGACGATCTTCATCTTACTCGAGACTTGCCGTTGCCAAGGCTTGTTGGGTCCAATCCGGTCGCCGACACCTCAGCACTCGACAGACATCGAGCCGCAGCCCGAATCCTGCTCCTGGTCGCCGACATCGCCTCCCGGACCTCGTGGCTGAAGAGTCAAGACGACCGTCACCACACCTGAAGCACTCGACATCGGTGGGCATCTGTCCATCGCCTTCCTGGTCACTGGCTAGTGACCCAGACTCTGTCCCCTCTGCTTTCAGGTTCTTCAGAACTCCGATCCACTCTTGGATCCACCCGGACACTTTTCTCCTGGTCGCCAGCAGCACTTTGCAGCAGATCGCCATACGAAACGACGACGAAACCCGACCCCGAAAGGCACCTATGCACCCGGCTTCCCTGGGTGAGGTAACACGAGTACTCCGGTGCTCCCGTGGGTAGAGACTCTTCAAAGTCCTAGATCTCAAAGGGTTTTGTCCTAGTCCTATTTTAAGTGTCCCTTTCCTCTATTTTCCCGATCCCGACTTTCTCCATAGAAGTTAACGGCGTATCGCGGTTGTGTATTTACACTGCACGCGTCTCCCGTGGGTCCCCTGTGTCACTACCTTGGGTGGTTCCTTGTGGTCCAAGCACTTCTAGAGGCTCTAGGCCTAGTGTCTAGTTCAGTCGTGGTTCGCATACCACTTTATTGGTATATGGTTTGGTACGCCCCTAGGGCCCAAACGTGTATTTGTGCTATTACTGTGATTTAAGATCTTATAACCTATGTACTTCGAACTCTAGCCTCATAAAGAGACTAGAGGGGTGTGTTTAGTAATAAATACATATATTTTGAATATATACCTGGTGTGGTGCTCTTTCATTTGGTCACTCAAGAGATTATAGACTGGTAAAACAAGCTGCTTTACATTCCTTCAAGACTTAGCCTGAAGGCTGCTCTCCATAGCTACCACTAGGATAGCTTTCAATAAGGTTGTCTTTAACCTACCTACCATAAGAGTCGATTTGGACTGGTGCAAGGTGCCCACTATAATTAGTGGACAGCATATGCCAGGCCAACTTCTCACATTGGTGTGCAGCGTGTGGGATTCCAGCTTGCTATTGTTTTACCAGATAATCTCAATTGAATTGATCAACTGAAAACCACTAAAGGTACCTAAGGTACATATAATTTAAGCTTAGAATAACAGTAAGTTCTACTGAACTTAGAGTTGTGTGTTAAGGGATAGCACAACCCTTTCTACAACTCAAGAGAGTTTAGTAGGCCACACTAGAGTAGGTAGTGCATACACCACACCACACTAGTAATGTCTTTAAAAGCAGGATCCAAAGATGCCTTGCAGGAAGCCATGGAGCTTCCACCCTCCAAGTATGACACACTCCCATTCTTGGAATTGAGAGCTTTGTGTAACGTGAGGAAATTAAGGACAGGCCAAAGTCCCACCACCCAACACCTCCAGGAGTTGTTGGTGGCTTATGATCTTAGTAAGTCCTCAGAGACTGAAGGGGTAGGAGCAGAGGGTGGGCCAGCAGATGAGGAAGGGGCCAGGGGTACCACAACCCCCAGTCCCCCTCTGAAACTGACCAGGAGGGTGACAATGACCCTGACCTGGAAAACCCAATCCCTTCTGGGGAAGATGAAGATGAGGATCTGGAGAACCACACCTTTGTCCCCCCAGGAAGGATTATGAGTGTGCTCAGAAAGTCTAGGTCTCCTTCTCAGGAGTCTAACCACTCTGGCACCTCCATAGGGAGCTCTGTTTCTTCTCACAGGAGGGAATCCTCTCATGAGAGAAGAAAGAGACTGGTCCAGTATGAGGAAACTCAACTAGAGATCAGGAAGAAGCAATTGGCTTTAGATAGAGAATCCCTAGATCTCCTTAGAGAGAGAAGAAAGTTGGGACTAGAGTCCCATGGTGGCAGCCATGTCCCTAGAGATAGGGAAAGGTCCTATGACCATAGGAACCTGAGCAAGATTGTCCCTCCCTACCAGAGTGGGGATGATATCCACAAATGGATAACTGCTTTAGAGAGGGCCTGTAAAGTACAGAAGGTCCCTCAGGAGCAGTGGGCAGCAATCTTGTGGCTCTCCTTTGCTGACAAAGGTAGAGATAAGCTCCTCACTGTTAGAGAGGAGGATGCTGACAATTACAAGGTCTTGAAGAGTGCTCTTATTGATGGGTTT
Source organism: Calotriton arnoldi (assembly GCA_963921515.1). Lineage (NCBI taxonomy): Eukaryota > Metazoa > Chordata > Amphibia > Caudata > Salamandridae > Calotriton > Calotriton arnoldi. The sequence goes on along the minus strand of CAWUFW010016754.1, from coordinate 172,468 downwards.
GGCCTAACCACTGAACAGTACAGGTTGAAGTTCAGAGACACCCAAAAAGCACAGACTCAAGACTGGGTAGACTATGTGGATTGTTCTGCCAAGGCTCTGGAAGGCTGGTTGATGGGCAGTAAGGTGTGTGACTTCTCAGGATTGTATAATCTGATAATGAGGGAGCAGATTCTTAATAACTGTCAAAATCAGCTGTTGCATCAGTACCTGGTTGACTCTGATCTGACCTCTCCCCAAGAATTGGGAAAGAAGGCAGACAAATGGGTCAGAACCAGGGTGAAGCAGAAGGTACAGAACCAAGGTGGGGAAACCAAGAAGCAAGATGCTAAGAACTCTGACAAGGGTGGGGAGAAGGGTAAAGATCAAAAGTCTTCATCAGGCCCCCAAAAATCTTCTTCTGGTGGGGATTCCCAGTCTACCAAGGGTAAAGGCCAAAGGAAACCATGGTGCAAGGTCTGTAAGCAAAAGACCCACTGGACCAGTGATTGCACCAAGTCCAAAGACTCCAGTCCAGCACCCACCAATGCCCCTAAGGCACCTGTTCCCCCTAGTACAGTTGGTGGAAGTGCTCCAGCAAAGGGTTTAGTAGGGTTCACCCTGGGAACTGAGTTGGGCTCTGACCTAGTTAGAGAACTGACTCAGGCTGTGTTAGTCTGTGATGGAGGCATGGATGTGCCCTCCTCTATGAGTCCCAGTAATCTGGGCAAGTACAGACAACAGCCTTTAATCAATGGACGAGAGGCTTTGGCATTTAGGGACACAGGGGCAAGTGTCACCATGGTGACACAAGACCTTGTGCTACCTGGGCAAGTTATGCTTGGTGAAATGTACCAAGTGACCAATGCTAGCAATGTCAGAACAGACCATACTCTGGCAGTTGTTAACTTCTCCTGGGGAGGGGTAACTGGCCTTAAGAAGGTTGTGGTAAGTGCAAACCTACCAGTCGAATGCTTGCTTGGCAATGACTTAGAGACTTCTGCTTGGGCAGAAGTGGAGCTCAGGACCCATGCAGAAATGCTGGGGATCCCTGCAGATGTGTTTGCTGTGACCAGGTCACAAGCCAAAATGTCTAGCACTGAACAGGCCTTGGATTCTGGAAGAATGGACCAAGTGCCTTCCAAGAGGAGGAGTAGTAGGGTTAAGGCAGTGCCTTCCCCCTTGGCTCAGGAGGAAGATCAGTCCCTTGAGGGGGATGATCTCAGCCCTGAAGAAGGAACTGTCCCAGAGGAACTTGAACCTGACCAGGTTGAGTTCTTGGGGACAGGGGGACCTTCTAGGGCAGATCTGAGCCAGGAGCAGCAGAGCTGCCCCTCCCTTGAACCCCTCAGACAGCAAGCTGCTGCTGAGGCTGCTGGGAAAGCTAGTGGTCCCCATACAGTGTATTGGGATGATGGACTCCTGTACTCAGAGAGTAGAGACCCCAAGCCTGGTGCTACCAGGAGGTTGGTAATACCTTTGAAGTTCAGGGGCTTCCTATTGACCCTAGCCCATGATATTCCCTTAGCAGGACACCTGGGCCAGAACAAGACTTGGGACAGGATTGTCCCTCACTTTCACTGGCCCCACATGTCTGAAGACAGTAAGGAGTTTTGTCGCTCCTGTGTAACCTGCCAAGCCAGTGGCAAAGCAGGTGGCACTACAAAGGCCCCCCTGATACCACTACCTGTGGTGGGGGTGCCCTTTGAGAGGGTAGGGATTGACATTGTTGGTCCCATGGATCCCCAAACAGCCTCTGGGCACAGGTTTATCCTGGTGGTAGTGGATCATGCCACCAGGTACCCAGAAGCTATTCCCCTCAGGACCACTACAGCACCTGTGGTGGCAAGGGCCCTCCTGGGAATCTTCTCAAGAGTGGGCTTTCCTAAGGAGGTAGTATCAGACAGGGGTGCTAACTTCATGTCTGGGTACTTAAAAGCAATGTGGAAGGAGTGTGGAGTGACTTATAAGTTCACCACACCCTATCACCCACAATGCAATGGTTTAGTTGAGAGATTCAACAAAACCTTGAAGGGCATGATTAAAGGGCTCCCAGAAAAGCTTAGGCGTAGATGGGACATACTCTTGCCCTGCCTTTTATTCGCATATAGGGAGGTGCCTCAGAAGGGGGTTGGTTACAGCCCTTTTGAACTTCTGTTTGGCCACCCTGTGAGGGGTCCACTGTGCTTGGTGAAGGAAGGATGGGAGTTACCTCTCAAGCCCCCAAAGCAAGATATAGTGGACTATGTACTTGGTCTCCGCTCCAGGATGGCTGAGTACATGAAAAAGGCAACCAAAAACCTTGAGGCTAGCCAGGAACTTCAGAAGGCCTGGCATGACCAAAAGGCTGTTCTGACTGTGTACCAGCCAGGACAGAAGGTGTGGGTGTTGGAGCCAGTGGCCCCAGCAGCTCTCCAAGATAAATGGAGTGGACCCCACACTATTGTTGAGCAGAAGGGTGAGGTCACTTACTTAGTGGACCTGGGAACACTCAGGAGTCCCCAAAGGGTTCTCCATGTCAACAGACTAAAGCCATAGGTGGACAGGGCAGACATGGGCTTGCTCATGGCTACTGATGAAGGGCAGGAGGAAGAGAGTGACCCACTCCCTGACCTGCTCTCACAGAACCCTGACGATGGGTCAGTTGATGGTGTAGCCTTGGCAGGCAGCCTCACTACCCAGCAACAAACTGATTGCAGGCAAGTCCTCAATCAGTTTAGACATATGTTTTCACTGACACCCAGTCAGACCACCTGGTGCACTCATGAAGTGGACACTGGGGACAGTCTGCCTATTAAAAACAAGATTTATAGGCAACCTGACCATGTCAGGGACTGTATCAGGACTGAAGTCCAGAAAATGTTGGAGTTGGGAGTAATTGAACCCTCAGATAGCCCTTGGGCTAGTCCAGTAGTCCTGGTACCGAAACCTCACACCAGTGGTGGGAAAAGAGAGATGAGGTTTTGTGTAGACTACAGGGGTCTCAATGCAGTCACTAGGACTGATGCCCATCCCATACCCAGGGCAGATGAGCTCATAGATACTTTGGCCTCTGCCAAATATCTCAGCACATTTGACCTAACAGCTGGCTACTGGCAGATCAGACTAGCTGATACTGCAAAGCCCAAAACAGCATTTTCAACCCCTAGTGGGCATTATCAATTTGTGGTAATGCCCTTTGGTCTGAAAAATGCACCTGCCACTTTCCAGAGGTTGGTGAACACAGTTCTCACAGGACTGGAAGCCTATAGTGCAGCTTATCTAGATGATATTGCTGTCTTTAGCTCCACCTGGGAGGATCACCTGGTCCACCTCAGGAATGTTTTACAGGCCCTGCAAAAGGCAGGCCTGACTATCAAGGCCACTAAGTGCCAGATAGGGCAGAGTCAGGTTGTGTACCTGGGCCACCTTGTGGGTGGAGGCCAGGTTCAACCTTTGCAGAGCAAGATCCAGACCATCATGGACTGGACTGCTCCCACTACCCAGACTCAGGTGAGAGCCTTCTTAGGCCTGACTGGGTACTATAGGAGATTTGTCAAGGGGTATGGATCAATAGTGACACCCTTGAATGACTTAACTTCTAAGAAAATGCCCAAAAAGGTTCAGTGGACAGCTAGCTGTCAAAAGGCATTTGATGACCTCAAGCAGGCCATGTGCACTGCTCCAATTCTGCAGAGTCCTGATTACTCCAAGAAGTTCATTGTTCAAACAGATGCATCTGAATTGGGGGTAGGGGCTGTACTGTCACAATTGAATGAAGAAGGTCAGGATCAGCCAGTAGCTTTTATTAGCAGAAGGCTGACCCCTAGAGAGAAACGTTGGTCAGCCATAGAGAGGGAGGCCTTTGCTGTGGTCTGGGCTCTGAAGAAGTTGAGGCCATACTTGTTTGGTACACACTTCCTGGTTCAGACAGACCATAAGCCCCTCTTATGGCTAAAACAAATGAAGGGTGAAAACCCCAAACTGCTTAGGTGGTCCATTTCCCTACAGGGGATGGACTTTACAGTGGAACATAGGCCTGGGAGTAACCATGCGAATGCAGATGGACTCTCTAGGTATTTCCACTTAGAACATGAAGACTTAACTGGGCAAGGTTAGTTTAATGTCCCTACGTTTGGGGGGGGTTGTGTAGGAGAGTAGGATCTGCTTCACATGGGTACCCCCACTTTTTGCTGATGCTTCACTGGTTTTCGACATTAGTCTGGCTGGGGCCCTGCTATTCAGAACCCCAGCCTAGCTGTTTCCTCTTTAAAAGGGTCTCCATGTGCCTTAGGCACATCACTGATTGGGATCTGGAGTGCCCTTATAAGTCCCTAGTATATGGTATACTATGTACCAAGGGCATAGGTACCTCAGAGGCCTGCCAGGGGCTGCAGCATATATTATGCCACCCCTGGAAGGCCATCCAAACTGACACCACAGGTCTGCTACTGCAGCCTGGGTAAGGTGGTGCATGCACCCCTTACTGTGGTATAGGTTACCTATATCACTAAAAGCATACACACATATAAACCTATAAGTCACTCCTAAGGCAGGCCTTATCAATCCTAAAGGCAGAGTGCATGGTTCCTATGTGAGAGGGTGCCCCTGCATGAGCAGGGCCCCTCTGCAGCGTTCGGAGACCATCTCTGATGCTGTTTGTAGTGCAGCCTGACCATATACTCTTAAGCGCATTATATCCTCGCGGTAAAATGCTAACTTTGGAATGGCTGCACCTAAACATGTCGTGTTTGGTGTCAAACATCTTGGAATACTACCCCCCGCCAATCCTGGCGGCGGGGGTAGCATTCCACCCTTCTAGAGGGAAAGGCATGTTAACTCTGACAAGTCCGGTAACTTCTTTCCAGAGCCCTGGCATCACAAAATGGATGCTGCTGCCACAGACACGAGTCTGGCCTCCTGCTGCTGGACGAAACTCCGGCAGGGGAGGCCTGGACAATAGGTTTCCTGTCCCAGGGAGGTGTGACCACCTCCCCAGACAGGACAATGTGTATTGGGGCTGGGCGGGAGCACTTTCGGGTGCTTTGAAGTCCTGCACTGGGGGCACATTTGGTGTCCCTGTGCATACCCCAGTTCAAACCGGATCAGGGGCTCGCAGCCCCTGCTTTGGCGCGAACTGGACAAAGGGAAAGGGGTGTAGCCACCCCTCTGCCCTGACCCACCCATAGGTGGGGCCACAGAGTAGTCCATCCCCTATTTTTAGAATAAAGGTAGGAACCCAGTCCTTAGGACTTTAGATTATACCTGGACGAAACTCTGAAACTGAATCCTGGACCTTCGACGCTCTACGACAAGATTAGAGGACTGAAGAATCTCCCTTGGGGTCAAGGAGTGACTCCCCTGCTTGGCAGGCACCAAAGAAGCATCTGTCCGGTTCGCATCACTGAAGCTCCCGTCGGACGCCGAAGTCATCGCATCACCAGAGGTGGATTCTCAGACTTCCCCGAGGCTACCCTGAGTCCCCAGCAAAGCTGAGGCCCGTGGCTATCGTGGGTGACTTGAGACCGTGACCCCTGGACACCGAGCACACTTGCAAGTGCACCATCTTCTGGGTCTCCCAAGAAGTCGTGCTTTGGGCTCCGAGTAGCCCTAGCCTCCAGCACCACCTGCACCGAAGATCACTGGCCCCCACTCCACGAGTGTCCTGTAAGCCAGCTCCACGTGCGGCGTCACGAGGCTCCTTTGCGGTCGCTAGCCCGTTAGCTAGTAGCCCTTGACGAAGGCCAATCTTTTCTTTACTTGGCATCCTGGTTGCTCCAGGCCTGCCCTCACTTACCCTCGCTGGGTGAGTTCCCCAGACCTTGCTGGTCTGCATCATCGACGATCTTCATCTTACTCGAGACTTGCCGTTGCCAAGGCTTGTTGGGTCCAATCCGGTCGCCGACACCTCAGCACTCGACAGACATCGAGCCACAGCCCGAATCCTGCTCCTGGTTGCCGACATCGCCTCCCGGACCTCGTGGCTGAAGAGTCAAGACGACCGTCACCGCACCTGAAGCACTCGACATCGGTGGGCATCTGTCCATCGCCTTCCTGGTCACTGGCTAGTGACCCAGACTCTGTCCCCTCTGCTTTCAGGTTCTTCAGAACTCCGATCCACTCTTGGATCCACCCGGACACTTTTCTCCTGGTCGCCAGCAGCACTTTGCAGCAGATCGCCATACGAAACGACGACGAAACCCGACCCCGAAAGGCACCTATGCACCCGGCTTCCCTGGGTGAGGTAACACGAGTACTCCGGTGCTCCCGTGGGTAGAGACTCTTCAAAGTCCTAGATCTCAAAGGGTTTTGTCCTAGTCCTATTTTAAGTGTCCCTTTCCTCTATTTTCCCGATCCCGACTTTCTCCATAGAAGTTAACGGCGTATCGCGGTTGTGTATTTACACTGCACGCGTCTCCCGTGGGTCCCCTGTGTCACTACCTTGGGTGGTTCCTTGTGGTCCAAGCACTTCTAGAGGCTCTAGGCCTAGTGTCTAGTTCAGTCGTGGTTCGCATACCACTTTATTGGTATATGGTTTGGTACGCCCCTAGGGCCCAAACGTGTATTTGTGCTATTACTGTGACTTAAGATCTTATAACCTATGTACTTCGAACTCTAGCCTCATAAAGAGACTAGAGGGGTGTGTTTAGTAATAAATACATATATTTTGAATATATACCTGGTGTGGTGCTCTTTCATTTGGTCACTCAAGAGATTATAGACTGGTAAAACAAGCTGCTTTACATTCCTTCAAGACTTAGCCTGAAGGCTGCTCTCCATAGCTACCACTAGGATAGCTTTCAATAAGGTTGTCTTTAACCTACCTACCATAAGAGTCGATTTGGACTGGTGCAAGGTGCCCACTATAATTAGTGGACAGCATATGCCAGGCCAACTTCTCACACCTCCCATAGGTGGGGTCATAGAGTTAGTCCCTCCCTGTTTTACTGGTTAAAATGGGGAACCCTTGCCACAGCAAGATTAGATTATACCTGGACGAAACTCTGAAACTGAATCCTGGACCTTCGACGCTCTACTCACGATTAGAGGACTGAAGGATCTCCCTTGGGGTCAAGGAGTGACTCCCCTGCTTGGCAGGCACCAAAGAAGCATCTGTCCGGTTCGCATTACTGAAGCTCCGTCGGACGCCGAAGTCATCGCATCACCAGAGGTGGATTCTCAGACTTCCCGAGGCTACCCTGAGTCCCCAGTAAAGCTGAGGCCCGTGGCTATCGTGGGTGACTTGAGACCGTGACCCCTGGACACCGAGCACATTTGCAAGTGCACCATCTTCTGGGTCTCCCAAGAAGTCGTGCTTTGGGCTCCGAGTAGTCCTAGCTTCCAGCACCACCTGCACCGAAGATCACTGGCCCCCACTCCACGAGTGTCCTGTAAGCCAGCTCCACGTGCGGCGTCACGAGGCTCCTTCGCGGTCGCTAGCCCGTTGGCTAGTAGCCCTTAACGAAGGCCAATCTTTTCTTTACTTGGCATCCTGGTTGCTCCAGGCCTGCCCTCACTTACCCTCGCTGGGTGAGTTCCCCAGACCTTGCTGGTCTGCACCATAGACGATCTACATCTTACTCGAGACTTGCCGTTGCCAAGGCTTGTTGGGTCCAATCCGGTCGCTGACACCTCAGCACTCGACAGACATCGAGCAGCAGCCCGAATCCTGCTCCTGGTCACCGACAACGCCTCCCGGACCTCGTGGCTGAAGAGTCAAGACGACCGTCACCGCACCTGAAGCACTCGACATCGGTGGGCATCTGTCCATCGCCTTCCTGGTCACTGGCTAGTGACCCAGACTCTGTCCCCTCTGCTTTCAGGTTCTTCAGAACTCCGATCCACTCTTGGATCCACCCGGACACTTTTCTCCTGGTCGCCAGCAGCACTTTGCAGCAGATCGCCATACGAAACGACGACGAAACCCGACCCCGAAAGGCACCTATGCACCCGGCTTCCCTGGGTGAGGTAACACGAGTACTCCGGTGCTCCCGTGGGTAGAGACTCTTCAAAGTCCTAGATCTCAAAGGGTTTTGTCCTAGTCCTCTTCTAAGTGTCCCTTTCCTCTATTTTCCCGATCCCGACTTTCTCCATAGAAGTTAACGGCGTATCGCGGTTGTGTATTTACACTGCACGCGTCTCCCGTGGGTCCCCTGTGTCACTACCTTGGGTGGTTCCTTGTGGTCCAAGCACTTCTAGAGGCTCTAGGCCTAGTGTCTAGTTCAGTCGTGGTTCGCATACCACTTTATTGGTATATGGTTTGGTACGCCCCTAGGGCCCAAACGTGTATTTGTGCTATTACTGTGATTTAAGATCTTATAACCTATGTACTTCGAACTCTATCCTCATAAAGAGACTAGAGGGGTGTGTTTAGTAATAAATACATATATTTTGAATATATACCTGGTGTGGTGCTCTTTCATTTGGTCACTCAAGAGATTATAGACTGGTAAAACAAGCTGCTTTACATTCCTTCAAGACTTAGCCTGAAGGCTGCTCTCCATAGCTACCACTAGGATAGCTTTCAATAAGGTTGTCTTTAACCTACCTACCATAAGAGTCGATTTGGACTGGTGCAAGGTGCCCACTATAATTAGTGGACAGCATATGCCAGGCCAACTTCTCACAGGAATGTGTTATCATTGGTATAAGTAATACTTTATTGTTTATCGTTCATAAAAAACTTTACAATCTAAAACAGTTACAACAACAATATCATATCACATTGATTGGCTGCATATGGATAGCAGCTAATTATTCCTCAATTTAAGCAGTACAACCTTGATTAAATTGCAAATGCAATTGGAGGGCCATTTTTTCATAAATAATGCGACGGATTTGATGCGACAGGTGGAATCACGTTAAATGATCAATTAATTAAGTAAGTTGCCCACTGTCTTTTTTGGGCTGCCTTCTTTTTGCTGAAAAGAAACAGTGAGTCTTTTAGTAGGTGTTTGCACATCGTGACGTTGGCCTCAGCTGCAAATGTTCCGGGGCCTATGTGCAAAGCCAAATGCATGAGTGCTAAATGCACAATTTTAAAGGAGACTTACCGCAATTGTGTGTATGTTTATAAAAACATTTTAAAACCTCTGAAACATGCCTTGATTTGAGTCCTTTCTTAAAGTGCTACTATAGCAAATGGTGACATGCATAGATATATTAGCTGGGGCGAGATGTTATTGCACCCGAAGTGCAAAGTGCTGGGCTGATCAGTTTGCCTTGAGTACCAGAAAAATATGCACAAAAGGTCTTATGAGGTTCTCCTCTGTACAAAGAATCATAAACAAATAGCAAACCTTCTACCACATCAGACCGTAACTCACAGGTCTCTATTAGTTTTTCCAACTACTTGGTTGCTAGGGTCAAATAATTCACAGCCTTGCATGCTGACTGAACCGGGGACCCTCCTAATAGCTTAATCACAGCCGGCCGACATGATCTTATTTGCCACTGTATTAGAGATGGACATAGCAGTTTCTTCCTAAGTGATAATAGTGCCAGGCAAATGCACAACAGGTGGAGTAATGTTTCACTACTGTGTCCACAGAGTTGACACTCTGTAGTGGACCAGGAGTGTTTCTATCCTGGGGTTAAGCCTTTTGATAAAAAGACTCCCAGCCTAATTATAATCCAGTTGTGCTTCTTTGACTCAGATAATGCCACCAAGTATGGTTGGGGTTTCAGAACATTGTATGTAGGCAAGAACACCCACGCTTGTATTTTGTTCATCAAGGCTGCTTTGACTGTTAAAAGTGATTGACGTTCATTCATTGGGTTAGCTCCTTGTTGGACCAGTGTTGCAATGCCCAATGGGCTATTTGCCGAAGATCTTTTTTCGTTCATTTGCCATAAATGAGTTAACTAAACTTGATGTAATTCAGGAGCTATTCGCCACCTGAGTATGTAGACTGGTTGAGTTGAGGTTACAATTAACTATGGTACCGCTCCAAAGGTACTTTATTCTAGAGTTCCTTATTGAAGGATAAAAACAACTGGGGATATATTAGGAAATAATGTTCCTTTTTACAGTCCTATTTGGTGGACATGTTTCTTGCCTTTTTAGTCTTAGCAATCTATGGCAATTTATCAAGTACGTTCGTTCACAAAACTGCAACCACATTGATCATTTTCAACTCCTTGACCAATACCGATCTGGCTTCAGATCTGGACACAGTACTGAAACTGAGTTAACACACATAGTAGACGATGCCTTAAAACGACCTTTGCCTAATTATACTGCTTGATCTTTGCTTAGCGTTTTACATGGTCAAACACGACAAACTAATCAACCTTCTAGAAACAAGGATGGGGTTATCAGGTCCAGTCCTAAATTGGTTTGCCTCATTCCTTCAAAATAGATCTCAAAGAATGAAGGTCAACAATGACCTTTTCAACAGTAAGCCGGTCTCTATTGGAGTCCCACAGGCATCCACACTCTCACCCACTCTCTTCAACCTCTACTTGGAACCTCTCACCGAAATTCTGTAATGGTCTGACATACAATATCACATGTACGCGGATAATACTCAACTGTGTATGAAAATTTCCTCTCCGGATCACATCACTACTCTCAACCATGTTCTTCTGAAAACTCAACAGTGGTTATCTCATAACCGCCTTATGTTAAATGCTCTCAAAACAGAATTCCTCTTGCTTGCCCCCACAATCGTGCAGCACCCATTCAGGGCTGGCTCAAACAACTAACAGCCCTCAATTGCACCCCACATGTTGTGAGTACCACTAGATCACTAGACCTAATCCTGAACAAATGCCTGAATATGCAAGATCACATCAGTGCGACAACAAGAGGAGCCAATCTCCAACTATACACATTAAGGAAAATCAAACTGTTCCTGTTGCCTACTGATCTGAAACAAGCTGTGCAATCCCTAGTTATCTCCCGTTCAGATTACGGAATTGCGACCCTGGCAGGGCTACCCAAAGCTAAACTGGCCCCTTTAAGGGCTACGCTGAACTCTGCTGCCACAGTCATCACGGGCTCAAGAAAGCATGACCACATCTCACCAGACCTAATACAATTCAACTGGCTCTCCATCGATACAAGGATCAGGTATAAGATAGCCTGTTTGACGCACAAAGCGCTCCACCAGAACATGCCCACGTACCTGGCAAATAAACTTGTACTATCGGGTGGGAAGCGCACACTAAGAAGTTCAGACACTCTACTGCTGATACCACCAAAGTTCAAAAAGAAGAGAACCTACAGTCATGCCTTCTCAGGTCTTGGTCCGAGAATTTGTAATGCTCTCCCACCAGATATCAGAATGAACCCCTCGACCTATGCATTTAAAAAAGAAGTCAAAGGTTTGCTCCTGAATAGCTACATGTGACAATAGGACTGTAGCCTTACAAACCAATGGTATTGACCTTACAACCCTGCCTTCCCTTGTCTACTATGCAATTTTTATCTTGTTAACTGCTTACATGTCTATTTTGTCTCCACTGTGCTTCTACTGCATAAGCTTAGCTATTATTTTTTCCTGTGCCAGCCTAGCCAGCTGGCTTTGTTTGTACAGCGCTCCGATAACCTGCCGGCTCTTGTTTGCGCTCTAAAAAACTTTTCAAACAAACAACCTAATCTACATGCAGTGGGATCCTAATTCAATTAATAATGTGCAACAAAAACAATGAACAACAAATGTGTATTCACAAAGGTACTCAATTATACCTCGTTGTTTGTTAATAGAGAGTTCCAAACACTAAACCCGACCCACTCCCCACTGGAATCAGGCCCCTTAGGACACGTGGCAGCCTAGGCAACTTGTAGGCATTCTACAAATCACTTGTGGACATTGCCATTGATGTCCTAGGAGTAGAGTATGCTGCATAAAAGTCACCAATAAATACATAAGCTAAAACTAGTAACCATTACAGTACTTTCTATAACCTTAGAGCAGTAGCTGCGGGCACAGGTAAGAGCGGTGAGGCGGGTAAGTCGACATACGATGGGAGAAGTACAATTAAATCCCAAAAATAATAAAACCACTTACCTTGCACCCGGCGATACAGTGAGCGGTTAAGTGGTTTACATTTTTTTAAATTTAATTTTACTTCTTCCGTCGTATATCGATTTACTCAACCCCCGCCCCGCCCGCCCCTGCCCACCGCTCTTACCTGTGCCGGCTGCTACTGCCTTAGAGCCCGACGTAGCGGGCGGTTATGTGGTTTACATTTTTTTTCATTTAATTTTACTCCTTCCGTCTTATGTCGACTTACTCAACCCCCACCCCGCCCCGCCTGCCCCTGCCCTGGCCACCGCTCTTACCTGTGCCGGCTGCTACTGCCTTAAAGCCCGACGTAGCGGGCTCTACCGGCCATTCAAGGCCTGTTCAGTGTTAAAGGCCTGAGCGGGCCTTTAATGGCCGGTAGAGCCAGCTACAGAGGGCTCTAAGGCTATTAGAAGATTCTGCCCCTACTGGGCAGAATGATCTAATTTGTAAAACAAAGACCTCATGGAGCCTGAGGGGGTTCAAATCCCCTCAGGCTCCTTGAGGTCTTTGTTAAACATTGGAATGTTGATGTTCAGGGCTTCTAACGGCCATTAGAGGCCCGGAGCACTCCACTGTTTTCAATGGAGCTCTTAACATTCCAATGTTCTAATATGCAGTACACTTCAGGGGGTTGTGCAAGTATTCACAGCTTTGCATTGGAGATGTTATTTGCTGATTAAATTAGGAGCTGTGAGCTCAAAGACCTAGATTTTAATCATGCTATTCCTGTCACCCACATTGTGGATCCTAGATAAATCATTAAATTTTCCTGTGACTGGATTTACATGACTGTGAACAACTGACTCTTTTAAAAGGGACTTAATGCCAATTGAAGTGCCAGGTAAACAAATGGGCACTTCCATTAACACCAAGAAACAAAGACACTCTCCTCCAGTCGTGGCCTCATTTCATATTCTCAAAACAACACTCGTTTAGTGGAGTTTGGCTGACCCTGCAAGGACAAACCTCCGAGGACCTCCTGAAACAGATAAATCATTCATGGAACTCATCTTCGCATTTCCCGGGCACCCTCCCCTTAATGCACAATTGTAGTAAATCAGATCTCTCCAGAGAACAGCCGGATGAATCGCAGCCGGAGCACGCTTCTTCCCTGAAAGAGATGAACCGTTAAAGACTCAGTGAAACAATGTGAAAAGGACCTCTTCTAAAAGTGCTACACGTGAAATAACGCTGCCTAGATAAATGTCGCTAAAACACCAGTTAACGGTGGGCACAAAAGCCAGAGGGGATTTTGTTTATCATTGGCACTGATATTTCGAGTGCCGCGCCCAGGCGGAAGTTGGGCGGCTGGGTGGGCGCTAGAATGCAAAGAAAACAAAAGAGATGGCGGCCAGGTCTCATAAGGTTTCTCAAAGGGAATAAACTCAAATCAGTAGAGACCTACACTTATCTTCGATAGAAAAGGAAACTAGAAGGACTATCTTTCATCTCTACGAGCAAAGGCCTGCTCACTCATTACATGCCTTTAAAACCGTAAATAAATGCAAATCCGTCATTTGAATCACTTTTAAAGATAGTACAGTAAAATTACTACCCCGATATCATACAGAACTTTACGTGGGAAACAAAGTAGAACATTGGATATAAGACAAGTAAATGTATACATAAATATATTCACGCTTCGCAGAAGCAGATCGCAAATTCATCTAGAATGCGTTCTGAATAACCAGCAACTTGCCCGACAAGTGCATTCATCAAACTCTGTAAAAATCTGAGAGATGCCCCAAAACACACTATGGGGCATATGTACAAGCCCCTATGGCCACGGGAACGTCACTTTTTGTGACGTTCCCGTGGCGATAGGGGCGTTGCCTTATGTACAAGGCAGCCGCCACGTAACGTGGCTTAACGCTGCCTTGTACATAAGGCACTCTTTCACGCTCTGCTTAGCGTAAAAGGGGCGTGCAGTGGGTGTTGTGGTGAGCGTTCCACCGCAACACCATTGTATTTGACGCTGCCCCCTATGTACAAGGGTGGCGTACATAGGAGGCAGCGCCAAAATTAAGACCAGGAAAACCCTGGTCTTAAGGTGGCGAAACGAGGAGAAATGCTTTATTTCTCCTTCATTTTGCTTTTTCCATGTGTGCTGCCTTGTGCAGCACACATGGAAAAAGCAAAATGCCATGGTTTGTTTATGTACAGGAAGGTGTCCCTTCCTGTACATAAACAAACCTTTTTAAAAAATGCCATTTTGTAACTTTCATGTGTGCTGCATGAAGCAGCACACATGAAAGTTACAAAATGGCATTTTAGGATTGTTTATGTGCAGGAAGGGACACCTTCCTACACATAACCAATCCTCCCCTGCATACAGACACCCTTGCACTCTGGTGCAAGGGTGCCTGCGTTGGCGCTAAGTTGTTAAACTTCGCGCCATCGCAGGGGGAAACGCAAGGCTGCACCACATTCTTGTAAATATGGTGCAGCGTTGCGTTCCGAATGGCGGAGCGTGTCGTTAAGCCCAGGAGGCTAACGACACGCTCCGCCACTTCGTCGTACATATGGCCCTAAGTAATGTAATTTGGCATGAAATAACCAGATCAGAGTCAAACAATACATGGTGCAATCATTTAAAAGCACCTGGATACGCTTCGATTACATAATTTACATCAACTACAAAGGCAGAGCATAAGTGAATAGTAAATAAAACTGTAAAACTAATATTGCATCTACAAGACAAAGATGACTTTACTGAAAACCATACACCTGGATCGGAAGGTGATAAATATGTACAATCAGAAAAGTCAGCAAGCTTACTTAAGAGATCGTTGTTCTAAATATTTCAAACTGGTTTTTTTTTCTCGCAGAATGGGCGGCTTCCCTACCAAAGACCTAACCCCAAAATGGGAACAGATATACTTGGTTAACCAAACCCTATAGACTCTGTGGCTATACAAATGACATAATATTACACATTCTATTTACCTGTCAGGAGCTACTTGAAGTACAAAAATCGCTGCTATGCCCATACCTAAAAAAATTGGAGATAGGCACCAGCAGACATGCACTAATGCAGAGTCTGAACGGCCAACAATTCCAGTTAAACAGCATGTTTGAAAAATTCATCTGCATAGCATGGACTAAACTTGGATCAATGACCTAATCATTACTTGATAGCGGGCCTTTGATTGATAGCCATTCTATTGCAGACAATAATTATAAGCTTGAATTGCGAGTCTATTTGGCCGGAACCAAACTTGTACTATTCAAATTATATGTTTAAAACAAGATTTACTCCTCTCCTCTCTTTCCCCACTTTGCTGTGATGTTTTCTTTTCTTTCTTAATTATACCTAATTTTACATATTTATTTAGGTTGTAAATATGTTGTTAAATTGTAATGATTTTAATTAATTGAACAATACATTGCTTACTTTAAAAAAAGAAATACATACCAATTTGGCTTCATCCATCAAAGCAGGACCTAGTCAGCAACAACACAGGTTATTGACGATTCCCTCCCAAAGCCAAACCCTCGGCAGACATAGCTAAATCTGACCCCCAAATTCTGCTCCATACTTTGACCTTCTCCTCAATGAAGTTCTCAACTTGTCCTAATCCTTCCTCACAGACAGACAATAAAACATTAAAATGCTCTCTCCCAAATCCTCTCCCAGTTAAACAGTCGACCCAGGGGTCCATTCTCGGACTAGTGGCATTAATCTCTACAATGAGTCCCTTGGGTCCTATTGGTTAATTATCACACTGCATTACATTGCACTTAAGCGTATGTTAAGGACTTATCTGTTTCCAGTATCCATCCTGTAAAGCTTCGCCTAGACACTATTCAACACTGGATGTCCTTCTAAAGCTCCTGCTTCAAAACTGAGTTTATCCTCCTAGATGGAGTCAAGCTTGAGCCCAGCTAGAGGACAGTCTCAATCCTACACATCAAGTGGTCGGCTTTTTACAGTTTTAAAATATTAGAATGTTGGGAGCTCCACTGAAGACAGCAGAGTGACAGAGGGCCAATAGTGGCTCATATAGACCTTCTGCTCTGTCATTTCAAGGCTAGTCTCTGGGCTATGGTATAACATCAATCTGGGCAAAGTGAGAAACTAAATCCTCTGCAGTCCTGGTTCCCTCCATTTTGGATTCAGTAAACAGTATGCAGAGAGTACTGTACTGTTATAGTCTGCTGTTGAGGCCTACCCTGGTCTTTAAACTCTGTCTACAAAAGTTACGGACCCATGCCTCAGTTAAGAGCCTCTAAAGAGGTACGCAAGCCAGAAGGGCTATAATTTTAATAGCTGAGGGTAATATGTTCTAAATTTATTAGGGTACTTCCCTACATCAGTGTTAAAGCTATGCCAGCTTTCCTGTACGTGAAGCTGCTCCTTAGGATTGTGCCTGGTAACCCCATGCAGTTTCACATCTGTTTAGTGTTTGAGCTGCAATCCACCAAGAGATTAGAAATGGCTTGTGAAATATTTTTTTTACTGTGCACAGGTTGGATGCCATGGTAGTTCAGTGCACTGTCTGGCCTCTAGCTTTCCAATCCACATACCTTTGGCCATTTTTAGGTCGAGCCAGGGCAGCGCATGCGCTGCTCTGCGAGTCATGCTGTTTTCAGGTATGGACTTGAAGCTCCGCCCACTCTCCGCTCATATTTTTCATTGGCTTGTGTCATTATCCTTTGTAAACCATGGCTTTTCATTGATCAATAGGCTTAGTAGTCCCTCCTTAGTACCGCCTCGTCTCATCTTGTAATCTCCCAGCAGGACTGGCCCTCTTACGTGTGCTGTTACTCGATAGGCGTTAATTAAAGCCTCTGAGCACTATTTCATTAAACTGTTTTCACCTGCCTGCTGTTGCAGGCAAGACGCTCTCTTCTAGCAATTTTTTTTATTTTTTATAGCACAGCACGCCACAGTGGCGGCCGCGCCTTTGGTTTATTTGCGGCGCCAAACGCGGCTGCATGTTTTTTTCTATTTATTCACTTTTTTGTTGTTTAGAGGCACCGCATGCTGCGCTTTCACATTAATGGAGGCCGCGCCCCTTTCTTTAGACGAGCTGCATCTAACGAAAGGTCAGTGGTCACTATTAAAGGGAAACCGCCGCATGGGGCACTTTTACTCATAATTTTTTTTTTCTCAACTGGACAAACAAATGCTTTTTTTTGTAAAAGGGTCCCCTACAGCGTTTTCACTTTAATGGTGGCCGCGCCCGTTTCTTTAGACGCAGCTCATGTATGCAGCTGTTCAGGTATTCTGGTCCTGTTTTGTGTAGGGCTTTGTATGTGTGCGTGTGAAGTTTGAATTGGCTGCGCTTGTGAATGGGGAGCCAGTGAGGGCTCCTGAGGTGCAGTGTGATGTGGGTGTGGCATGGGAGGCCGAGTATCAGTCTTACAGAGGTGTTCTAGATGGTCTGGAGTCTGTGTAGGAGTTGTTTGGAGATTCCAGCATAGAGAGCGTTGCAGTAGTCTAGCATGCTGGTGATGAGTGCTTGCATTACGGTCCGTCTGGTGTTGTTAGGCAACCATTTGACTATTTCAACTGATTGGAGATGAAAGACGCTGTCTGAGCATGCAGGTAAACACAGGGGCGCAGCTTCAGGGGTGGTTTGGGGTGTTTCACCCCCTGGAGTTCAACAAAAAAGACCTAGCATTAGGCACTTTAACTACTTTGTGTACATAAATACGTGGGGTTACTTACAGGGCGATATGTTTATCTGTTCCCAAGCTCAGGAGTTCTTTTCATGAACTATGACCTAATCCCCCGTGCCTTACAGATTAATAATTTTAAAAAAAGGGATCCCCCAGTGGGGAAAAGAGAAACCAGTCAATAGTCAATTCACTCAGACAGCGCCTATCAAAAATGTAATTTATACATGTCATAAAGACAGAAAAGTGCGCAAAAGTGTAAGGAAATAAGAAAGTATCTCACGTGTGCACCACCAGAGGAGCTACTGGCAGGTTCTCACCAGCTTGCCCACGTATTTATCATCATCGATAACTTTCTCATGAAAATAAAATATGTGTCCAGTGCAGGAAAGGTGAGAAAGAATTGAAAAAGAGAACATAAGACCCCAAGAGGCATGAGACACAAGAAGCCTCAAATAAAAATGGGTACAACTCACATACGTACTTCTAACTTTTTATTCCACAGCGTGAGTTGGCCCAATATTAAAAACACAGCATGTTGTTAACCACTTTGAGAATGGCCAACATGTTTCATTGCCTTTTCAAAGGTAACAGCAAATTCATCAGTGCACCTGAGGTCAGCAACCACCTCCCTGGACCTTTATATATCAAGAACGAGTGACTAGTGAGAACCATGGGCCCACATACCAGTTCTCACTCAATTGCAGGGATGTATATTGTTTACACTTTTTTCTCCCTTTAAAAGCACCTCTGTTGCTCACACCTTCATCGTTTGAAGTGCAACTGAACGCGGTCAATCGTCCCAGCTGGGAGGTGCCCTGATGAATTTGTCGTTACCTTTGAAAAGGCAATGAAACATGTTGGCCATTCTCAAAGTGGTTAACAACATGCTGTGTTTTTAATATTGGGCCAACTCACGCTGTGGAATAAAAAGTTAGAAGTACGTATGTGAGTTGTACCCATTTTTATTTGAGGCTTCTTGTGTCTCATGCCTCTTGGGGTCTTATGTTCTCTTTTTCAATTCTTTCTCACCTTTCCTGCACTGGACACATATTTTATTTTCATGAGAAAGTTATCGATGATGATAAATACGTGGGCAAGCTGGTGAGAACCTGCCAGTAGCTCCTCTGGTGGTGCACACGTGAGATACTTTCTTATTTCCTTACACTTTTGCGCACTTTTCTGTCTTTATGACATGTATAAATTACATTTTTGTTAGGCGCTGTCTGAGTGAATTGACTATTGACTGGTTTCTCTTTTCCCCACTGGGGGATCCCTTTTTTTAAAATTATAAATCTGTAAGGCACGGGGGATTATGTCATAGTTCATGAAAAGAACTCCTGAGCTTGGGAACAGATAAACATATCGCCCTGTAAGTAACCCTACGTATTTATGTACACAAAGTAGTTAAAGTGCCTAATGCCAGGTCTTTTTTGTTGGACTATATGGTGATTGGAGGGTGGCCTGGCATTTAGATTCCCTCTGCAGCTCCTTGTTGGATTATAGTGTTTCACCCCCTAACAAATTGTTTTTCTGGTAAATAGTTGGGTACAGGTACTTTTTGTCGGGTATGGTGAGGTGTCTGTCGGATTTCACCAGGACTTTTTACACACCACAGACAAAAGCGCACACACAAACACTCCCTCCCTTTCTCTGTTTTGAATGCGTACAAAAATGCTGGTAAGCTTACAGAATACTGTGTTTTCCGTCATTTGGTACCCCTACTAATCTACATTCCTCTCCCTGTCCACTGTGCCTTAAGCCCGTCTATTGTTCCCTGCCAAGGTATAATTTATTTTTACATTATATACCAGCGTGATTGTTGGAAAATCAGACGCTCACACCCCCACAATTTTACTGACCAAGCTCTGCCCCTGGGTAAACACGTGGTCCAGCTGACAAAACCTGAATGGAGGATAAATACAAGGAGTGAGTCTGCTCAAAGAGCCATGAGCATCTGCAACTAGCTGTCCTAGAATGAACCTGAGAAGCTGGAGCTGCACCTGCAAGGACATGCTGGGGACAGTGTATAATTGTGCATGCTGGTGAGCTTACACCTCCTGCTTAACCTGCTCTATGGGTCAGTTGTGAACACCAGCCCAATGATGATGATGGTACAGATTTGTAAAGTGCAAAACAGTTACCTTAAAGGCAGCCCGGCACTAATGGACAGGGCGTAGATGAGGGTCAACCAGAAAAGTTCAAAAGTTGAGAAAGAGCCATGATTTCAACTTCTTTTGGAATAGAAAGAAATCTCTGAGCAAACCTGTAGATGGAGGCGATTCCACAAGGTGGGACCTTAATGTGGCTTAAGGGCTAAAGCAGCCGACTTGGAAGCTGAAGGACCAGGTTCGAGTCTGGTGAGAGGCTCTAACATCCTGTGATTCTGCGCAAATCACTTAATCTCCCGGTGCCTAAAAGAAATGAATGTGTCTGTCTGTAATGCAACTGGTGCTCATGTAACCGAAGGTTGAGTTCGCGCTATATAAAACTGTAAAAAAAACAACAACAACAAAAATTTAAGAAAAAGATCTTCCTCCCCATCTAGAGTGCTTAACATGCGGGCTATGATGAGAGCTGGTAGACGGAGAGCATGAGAGGGGGCATATTGTATTAACGTGGATTGAATAAACACAGGCACTTTCTCATAGTAGGTGTAGTGACTGGTTGGTCACTGTTCTAGTGTTTCTTGTACCAGCCCTTCCCCGAGGGCTGGCTTACATTACCACCCCACACCCATCCATCACAGGTGTCACAGGACATGTGACCCTGCTAATAAAAAGGGGCTGGGCGCACGTGCCCTGGGCCAGTTCCAGATACCATGCAACTGTGTATGTGTCATTCTCATTAGTGTATGGGGACCTAGGGCCCCAACCCTATACATTGGCAACAAGCGGGTGGGCCCGCATGTGCATCCGCCTTGATGTTGGATAAGGGGGAGGGTATAGCACGTGTTGAAGGCAACCCCTATTCAGCAGCAGTAACGCCAAGCAGACTAGGCGGTGGCGCCAGGACATAGGGGGACGAGCTGGCTGGGTATCTTGCCAACCGTGACACCCGACAGGCCATAGAGGACAAGGTGACGTGCCTGCTGACCCGGCGGGCATGAGGTGAGCCTGTGGGGTGGAGGAAGGGCAGGAAGTTGACTGCACCAAAAAGACCCCAGGAGAAAGAGGAGCGCGGCAGAGCACAACATGAGGTTACCGCACTTCCAGAAAAGCCGACCAGATGATGTGGACCTCTGTGGCATAGTGTAAGTTGCCCGCTGCATAGAAGAGAAACAAGTAATGTCCCACAGCTTAGACTATGCCTGCAGCGGAGCAAGTACGGCAACTCACCTTCCTGCGATGAAGCGGTGAGTTGCGTGGTGCCAGAAAGACAGACTCGGCAGCAAGACGCGTGGCACTCCGCCACTAGTGAGACTGAGCCTGCGCCAGCCCTGTATGTCCGAGGCCACACACATGCAGAGGGCTGCAGGGCCACGAAAGTTGCTGCCGCCCGGGAAGAGAAGGCGGAGCAGCTGCCTCCCCCCTGGGAATTGGTGCATACTCCTGATATTGCTGACCCCATTCCAGTGAGAGGCCAGCTGGCGTGAAGAGGTGCTGCTGCCATGCGGGAGGTCGCGCTGTGTTGGAAGGAGACATGTCAGCATGGTGAGTGGCACTCCACAGACTGCCCCAGCCCAGAGTAGCTGGCAGTAAAAGCGTGGTGGCTGGGGACAGTAAGAAGGCGCAGTGGCACCACCACCTAGTGGCCACAGGTGGTGACTGCAGCCGTCATATAGCACATCTAGTACAGTGCAACAGCACACAATGTGAGGAAAGTGTCAGTGGCCCGTAGCTGAAGGGGTGGCAGCGCAAAGGGGCCTGCTCTGTGATGGGGAGAGAGACTGCGCACCCCTAATGCAGAGCACGCCCAAGAAGCTTGAGGCTGCCCCAGCTAAAGACAGGCAGTACCCAAGGAGAATCATTCAGTGTAAGCCACAGATATGACACTGCAAGTAGATAGAAACAGCCAAGACAAGGAGGCGCTGCGTTGAGTGACCAAGAAGGATCCAGCCAAGAGTACGGTGACAGCTACAAGAGAGTGACACCAGAGGCAACAGAGGAAAGCTGCCAAGAGGACAGTGTAAGCAAGGAGATTGGAACAAATGCAGCACAGTAAAGTAAGGCCGAGGTGGTGATGCCAAGTGCCCATGGTAGAGAGCCTGAGCAAAAGGAGGTCACTGGCAGACACAGACAGTGCCAGATCTGAAGGACACAGAATGCCAAAGACCGTGTCAGAGGAACTGACTGTACGGGCATGAGCCCGAAAGTTAGAGCCCTGCGAGGAAGAGGGCCCATGTTGTCACAGGGTGTGACAGACCATGCAAAGCCTGCCTGAGTGGAGGCCGAAGAGAGTGCCACGTCGGCAGGGCCTTGAGGCGCAAGGAATGCATCCTCAAGTGAAGAGGAGACGTGTGAGAGGTCGAAGATGGAAACCTGTGAGAGGTCGAAGATGGAGATCTGTGAGAGGTCGAAGATGGAGACATATGAGAGGTCGAAGATGAAGACCTGTGAGATGTCGAAGATGAAGACCTGCGAGAGGTCAAAGATGGAGACATGTGAGAGGTTGAGGATGGAGACATATGAGAGGTCGAAGATAAAGACATGTCAGAGGTCGAGGAAGAAGACCTGTGAGAGGTCAATGATGAAGACCTGTGAGGGGTCGATGGAGAAGATCTGTGAGATGTCGATGGAGAAGAAGACCTGTGAAGAGGTTGATGGAGAGGAAGACCTGTGAAAGGTCGTGAAGAGAAGAAAGTCACTACAAGAGGTCTGGTCACTGGAAGAGGATAAGGCATAGTCCTAGGGGTAGTACATGGCCAGGGAGACCCATGTGAAGTGCACGTCACATGGAGAGGCCGGGTCAGAAGAAGAAAGAGAATAAGGCAAGATGGGACCAGAACATTTCGTGAAGAGGATGAAGATGAAAGTGGAGAAGTGGCATGAAGCCACAAGAGTAAATCAAGAGGAAGAAGATGAAAGGCACGAGGCCACAAGTTTAAATCCAAGGAAGGATTGAAGAAATAAGAAGAGAAGGGTGTGTAATAAACATCTGGAACAACACAAAGTACAGAACATGACTGTGAGTGCAAGAACATCTCAGGAGTTTTGGACATCGTGAGTGAAATACTGTACCTATGTAACACCCAGAGGTCAGTGAAGCATCTGTGGCACCGTGAGAGGCTGGCTGTCCAGAAGCCTTTGGTTACACCAAGCAAACCTGACACCTGCAGAAGAGAGCAAGCTGGACCATTTGTACCATCTACCTTTGGGGTCCCACGTGAGACTGGATTGTGGTTCTGCTCAGATGTCCTGAGTGACCTCGGTCGTGGGGTCTAGAAGTGGATCCGACCAATCCACACCAGACCGTGGCGATCCAGGGGCAAGGGCCTCAGGGATCACTGGTGAGAATGGAAATCCAACACAAGAGATGCATTGGCAGCAGCTCCCCCGCAGGTCCCAGGAAGCACGAAGATCTCTGTCAGGATTCGGGCCGTGGAGCGCCTACCCAGCCTTTTCCGGACTACAACTCCCAGGAGGCATAGGGGGAGGAGCCAAGCGTCTATTTGAAGACGCGTTGGGCACGCATCCAGCGTGCGTAATTCGACTGATGCTCTGCAGTGTCAGTTTCCTTTTTTCCCATTTTGTTTAGGTTGCACCAAGGTCTGCTGCGGGAAGAATCGGCGGCTAGAGGACATCGATTGGATTGTAGGAAGCACGGCACAGGCGGTGGTGTGCCATACCGCGGAAGCCCGTCGTTGCGGGATATTTCTACATGGTTGCAGGACTCGGAAGAGAGTTCTGTCGTTTACTCGCCTTGGTCAGAGGAGGTCAGGTGAGAGCCTTTCACGGTGCGGGCGGCGGTGTACAAAACCGTGGAAGCCCTAGAACCGTGTGCATACTTGTTTGCTGATAGGGTAATTAGGCGGCAGTGTACCATACCGTGGAAGCCTTCTATTAATTACCGAACCTCATTAACCTCTGGTACTACGTAATGGCAGTGCAGTTAACTGTTCATTACGTCGTGGATATTGTTTTGAGCAGTTCTTTTTATTTTGTGTAGTGTTTCAGGAATCGAAGGTTTGAGTATCTGCCCTTATATCTTCATTCTAGCACTCGGGCTGAACCTTCTGTCCAGTGGGGATCAGGATTACCACATGAATGGTGAGCCGACAGGTTGGGATTGTCCAGAATAATCCCACTGTCGAGTTTAGTTTTTTCTTTTCCTTTTCTTTCAAGGAAGGAGTGTAATATTTCCGATTTAAAGGTATACATAAGGGTTTTAGCGAGAATTATTAGAGTGGAGATGTATTCGATCTGGTGAAGTAATTGTAGTGTTGTTTTTTTTGTTCCAGATTCTCATCCCTGCTGTTCCCACCCCTTCCTATCCCTCACTTGATCGCCCTATCACTCTATATACTTATATGTTGGAGTGTGGGGATGTCAGGGGGTGGAACCATTATTGCTTCATCCGGACCCTGAGGAGTACCAGATCCTGACAATCTCTTGTCGGAAGCTGCTTACCCCAAAGACTGTCCCGTCAATGCCGGTGCACCAGAGTCTGGATGGCAGGAGTAATCCGATCTGGAAACAAGGCAGATGGAGTGAATTGAAGGTAGGACTCATAGCGATTCCTCCAGGGGCATATAGTATGGCGTTGGAGTGACACAGAGATGTCCACACAGTCCCATGGAAGCCTGGTAAAGAGTACCTCAGGGGACTCCCATGAGAGGGGAATCCTGGTATGAGAGGGGAATCCTGGTAAGAGAAGGATGTCGGAGTTTACTCCACCATCATGCAGCTGGAAGCACTGCGGCATCTGAGGAAAGCAATAACCAGGATGTCATCTGTTGTAGGAGGCTTGATGTTCATGGAGCCAGGATGTCTTTTGAAAACGTAACATCCACAGACTTCACTATCACTCCACATGCACATCACAGTAAACTGTGTAAATAGACATTGGTTGTAGACTTCCACGCATTGAGTCAAGGTAGGACAGGATCCACAGTGCACCGCTGAGCTGGGCTAATTAGAACTGGTGATCACAGCTGCAATTGTACACTCATCCTGTCTGGAAAGCAGCCGAATAGACTCTGTGGAGTTTTCTGTTGTTGTTTTGTGTGCTCCCACAGGTTGGACTTGTTGTTTCATTTTTAATAAAGTTTGGGAGGGATGTAGTGACCAGCTGGTCACTGATCTAGTGTTTCTTGAACCAGCCACTCCCCGGGTGCTGGCTTACATTACCACCCCACACCCATCCATCACAGGTGTCACAGGACATGTGACCCTGCTAATAAAAGGGTCCGGGAGCACGTGCCCAGGGCCAGTTCCAGATACCATGTAACTGTGTATGTGTCATTCTTATTAGTGTATGGGGGCCTAGGGCCCCAACCCTTTACAGTAGGCACAATGAGAGAGACATAGTACTTTGAAATTGATGTGTTTAGCAACTGGCAGCTAGTGCAACATTTTTTTACCTGAGGAGAGATGAAAATGAGAAGTAAGGTTGTACAAAACTCGGAAAACTATATTTTGGTTCTGTTGAATACATAGGAGAGATGCAGTAGGGAGACCGAGAAAAAGTGCATTGCAATAATCATTGCACTCTAAGATATCAGCACAAGCCAGAGCTTTCCTCGCAGATTCAGATAAAGGTAAACTTTTCTGTAATGCTTTGAAAGAGTAAAACCAAGTAGAGTTAATATAATTAATCTGATGAGAGAAGGAGAGAGACACATCCATCTTCCCAGGTTCTTTACCATCTCTGTTGGCGTGGCGGCCGGCTCTAAGTCCTCCAGCCATCATTGACGAGACCATGTCGCAGTGGACCCACAAAGCAAAAGCGCTTCCTATTTAGCTGCATTAAGCTTAAGAGAGTGGCAGCTCATCCAATCACGCATCCAATCAGCCACAGCTGACATACAGATGATGAAACGATGATTGGGTGTATTAGGTTTTCCAGAATAGGAGACTAAAGTTTGAGTATCATCAATGAATGATTTCATCTCAAACGCAAAGCTGCGGATAAGAGCTGCCAGAGGTGGTAAATAAATGATCTAATGGAGTGTGTCCTCAAGATCACAAAATTCCCCTTTAAATGAGACTTTATCAGTCCCCTTAATGAAAGAAACATTATGGAGTTTGTAGACTTTCACCATTCACTCCTGTGGGGTGTTTTTTGGCTATACCTAGCCACAGTGAGCATTGACCCATTGAAAATATCCTTCTACGACTTACCGTTTTAGAGGTGTAATGGTTTAAAGGTTCAATAGCACTTTAACCCAAAACTACCATGCCGTTTTGTTCTTGATGGACAACCATGGAGTCCTATCGCCTTTCCCATAATCCACATGGCACACTGGAATAAATCAGAGACCAGTTTGATACCCTACTGGTCCTCTGATCTGTGTG
The DNA here is from genome assembly GCA_963921515.1 of Calotriton arnoldi. Classification (NCBI taxonomy): domain Eukaryota; kingdom Metazoa; phylum Chordata; class Amphibia; order Caudata; family Salamandridae; genus Calotriton; species Calotriton arnoldi. Next base: position 146,421 of record CAWUFW010016754.1, on the reverse strand, counting down.
TGGAATCCCTCCCACTCCCAAATACCAGACATGTTATTTTCTAGAGACACTATGTCAACCAGTAACCCCCTTGTTAGTTTGGGTTGGAATCCCAGTTCAGCTTCCGGTGGTGGCTTAGTTTTCAGAAGAAAATAAACGCTTAAATGTTTGCTGGCAAAAAGAAATCTTCAATAGTGCAGCAACCGTAAAAGAACGACTTACAGCTGATGCATTAGCACCTTTGGCCCTTTCTTTTAAGTAAGTGCCATTTTTTGTAAATATATCAAGTCTCCCTTAAGTACACGAGAGGGTATTGATTAAGTGTCTCTGTTTTTTCAGACAATAAAAACCTGCCTCGCTCAAATACCTCCTAGCTTTGCCTACATCCAACAGGAGCCACAAGTAAGTCAGGACTTTGTACTCAAACGCCATATCAGTTCTCTCCAAATTATTTTTCATTTAACTCTGTACTGCCCGTTCATGTTTCAAGCCTCCTGGTCACCTACGTGAGTAAATCGGGCTCTCTACAAATGTTGAAGAGACTCCTAGACGTATAAACAGGTACATACTTTCCGATTTTTGTATAAGAGCCTTACAAATATAGAGAAAAGGATGGCTAACCCCTTTCTTCAAAACACATTTTTTTAAACAAAAGAAATTTCTTTTTGGTTTCACAGATTCCAGTCTCTGCCCTGAAGAGAATCCCTTGAAATAAATTGGGTTTCGAAACGCGTTGGCATATATCACCAACAGGGGACCAGTTTGTATAAAATTATGTATAGCAACTGAGGGAAATAATCCTTTTAAAATGTATATCCTCACTTGCATGAAATGTAAACATCCCCGTTGGTTGGTAACCCGAGTCTGTTCCATTTAAACAGTCTTTGAGGGCGTGGCCAAGATGGCGGCTTGAGCAGACGTGCTGTTCTGACTCTCCCGCCGGTGGCCCAATACAGCACCGGCATATAGCCGTTTTCAGCGACAGGACACCCGTGGCTTGGCGTCTGGAGGGAGCCGCAGGGGCCGCCTTACTGCAGGAGCAGCCGGGGGCTCTTACCTCCGACGCATGCCGAACTGAGCGGTGTCGAGCGCTCCAACGGAGGCGCGGACTAGTTGTCGGGAGGCCTGACCCCGGGGCCGCGGCGGCCTCGAGTAGAGCCTGAGGCCGGCAGATCGCTGGAGGGGCCGAGCAGGGGTGCTGACGGCGACGCAGACGGAGCTGCGACCATCCGGGCGCCTGAAGTGCAGAGTCGGCTCTGCGGCCCCCGGCCAACGGGATCAAGGAGCGGGCTCGCGACGGAAGACCCGACGGGGGAGTAGCACCGATCCCGCCGCCCTTGGGAGCTGGGGAGGCGATCCGGAGTCGGGAGAGGGCCTCACCGGCCGGAGTGGACTTCCCGGTCATACCAGCATGCATGCAAGTGACTGCCCCGGGGGGTGAAGTGTTGAGGACACCCTCCGTAGTGCTACGGAGGAACCGGAGTCGGGCCCATTTGTTGGAGCTGGGTGCGGTGCTGTCCCACTGCCGCGACTGCAGGGGAGGCCGAGCGTGGTGCCTGGAGGCCCTGCCATACACTTTGGGCCCTTGGTGGGGTTGCTGCTGAGCCAGCCGGCGGCTGACTTCGCGGTGGAGAGGCGGCGCCCCCGCCATTTTGTGGTGCCGCTGGAGCAGTGACTGCCCGGGGGAGTCCTTGTGGCGAGCGGATGGCTGGCCGGGGAGAATTCGCAGTGGGGACCGCCACTGGGAGAGCGGGTCGGGGATACGGACCAAGACTAGGAATCCAAACCCAGTGAAGGGGGAAGCTGACGGTGCCGCTGGTCCAGAGACAGCCGGTACCTAGACCGCCCAGGCTCCCCCGCGGGGCCCTCTGGGGGGCCGGTCCTGCGGCGCTTGTGCCCTGGTCGCAGCATGTCAACCTCACGGGGGCGAAAGGAGAAAACCCTGAAGGAGCTATTTGCGAAGCCTCAGGGCGGACATCAAATGGGCGACGGTGGGGCAGGGTCCGAGCAGCCCGCACCCCCGAGTGGCGAAACTGGGGAGCCGAAAACAAAAGCTTTCCTGGAGTCCCTGTTTGTGGCGCTGCGGGAGGACCTACAGCCACTGAAGCGGGACCTCACCGCAGAAATCAAAGATGTCCGCAGAGAGATGGACTGTATTGGGGAGAGGGTCGCAGAACTGGAGGAGAAAAGCGACGGGAGGGACACAGAAATGGCGACGCTCCAGCAGGAGGTTATTCGGATCCACGATCAGCAAGTCGACCTCCAATCTCATCTCGAGGACCTGGAAAACCGTTCTTGTCACCACAACATCAGGATCCGGGGGGTGAAGCTCGACGAGGAAGCAGGCGACATTTTCAAATACACTAGGGAGCTCTTTAATCATATTCTGGGCAGGCCGCTGGACACGGATCTCCGCTTGGACAGGGCGCACAGGGTGGGCCCACCACATCAGGCGACGGCCCTACCGGCTGACATCTTGGTCTGTGTCCAGGACTTCAGAACCAAGGAAGAAATTCTCCAGAAGGCCCGACAGATGCAACCCCTCACATTCCGCGGCCAAACCCCAGCCCTGTTTCAGGACTTAGCTGACCTCACACTCCAAAAACGGAGAAGTTTCAGGCCCATCACCTCACATCTCAGACAGCGCAACATTTCCTACAGCTGGGGTCACCCATTCCGTCTGATATTCCGCATGGATGGCAAACTCTTTCAGCTGCGGTCTATCTCTGAGGCCTGCCGCCTGCTCGGAGTCGACCTCCCCGAGGAGGAAAATGGTGACGAGGGTCCAAGTCGCGGAGCGGATGACACGAGGCCCCAGTGGCGGCAGCAGGATCGGCGACGCCGTCCCAGACGACCAAACCCCGTGGAGATTTCGCAGGGGCAGAAGGATGCTCTTGAGACTCTACCTGCAGCACTAGCAAAGACACAACCTGCTTGAAACTCTCAGAATATTTTGCTTTCACTGAGTTGTCCTGGTCCTTCAGGGGGCTGCTGGCGGGGGGTGGAGGGTCACCCTTGGTCACATTACATCCCCCATGGAGATGCTCTTCCGATCATCCGTGGATGATGGACTTCGACGAGAGTTCTTCTCTGTCCTTTTTCCTTCGTTGTTTGTTATATTCGGACTACGATTAGATAACTGTTGGGGGGTTCCTTTCTTTGGGTTCCGGGGGTCCCTTGTCCACCCTTATTTATTGATAGCATAGGTCCACATGGTCAGAGCCGGCCTGTTTTGTACTGGCTACAAGCCCACTGTGATGGGGATCCCAGATTTTATACGTCATACACAATTTAAACTGACTTAATAACCCCGTCAAGCGCAAAGCAGTTTTGTCCTGTTTAGAACATACCAATGCAGACATATGCCTACTCCAAGAAACGCATCTACTGGCTAAGGACTGCCATCGTCTTAAGTCTCGCAGATTCCCGACCCAGCTGTTTTCCTCAGGGCCATCTAAATCGGCTGGGGTGGCAATCTTGGTAGCCCAGAGATTCCGGGGGGAGGTTCTCCATAAGGAGGCGGAAATCAGGGGGCGGCTCCTCACTTACCGTTTTGCCATAGGGGGGCTCACATTCACTATTGGTTCCGTTTGTGGCCCCAATGACGGACAGGAAAAATTCCTTCATACAGCGCTCACGGAAGCCACAGCTACGACAGAACGCAGAGTTCTCTTGGGGGGTGACTTGAACGTGGTATTCGACAATGAAACAGACAGATCATGCCAACGCACCCACCAGACTGGCGCTCTATCTGCGGCAGGGTTGTCTCGATTACAGGACTTGGGCCTATCTGATCTGTGGCGTAGCTTCCATCCGCACAGTCGCGAATACTCCTACTACTCCAATGCGCACAAAACGTATGCCAGATTAGACTACCTGCTGGCATCCACTCCCCTGCATACGATGGCTACAGATGTCGAAATAGGGGTAGCCTCTCTATCTGACCATGCACCAGTCATCGCAACCTTTGCCCTCCCACCTATGCAACGCCCCTCCCGATTATGGCGCCTCCGTGACACCATCCTCCATCGCGCAGCAGTGGTGGAACAGATACAGCGCTCCATCAAAGACTACCTCTCCCACAATGCAAACATTGACACTTCCCTCTCTACACAATGGGCGGCACTGAAAGCGGTCATTAGAGGGGAATTAGTGGCTATATCAGCGGCTGATAATGTAGAGCGCAGGCGTAAGAGGGAGGATCTCACTCAGAAGACCCGGGAATTGGAACAGATGCACCAGCGGACGGGTGCACCACGGATTTGGCGGCAACTCCAGGCTATGCGACGGCAGCTTGCAGCAATAGATCAGGACCGTGCGGAATTCGCAGCTCTCCGGCTGCGACATGCATATTACACAGGAGGCGACCGCTGTGGTCGTCTACTCGCCCATAAACTCCGAGAGACTCGTCAGAAACAAGGGGTCCGGGAGATACAGAGGGACGATGGGAGACGAGTCACAGAGGATTCTGAGATAGCGGAAGCGTTTCGGGACTTTTATGCCCACCTCTATGCAGACTCTCCCCTGTCGGTCGCTGATGGAGCGGCCTTTATTGACCCAATCGGCTTGTCGACTCTGACGGAGGCGCAAGCAGACTCTCTGGACAATGATATTCAAATAGAAGAGGTCTTAGCCGCCATTACCCGTCTCAAACTAGCTAAGGCCCCAGGTCCGGACGGCTACTCTGCCATATTTTATAAAACGTTCTGTGCTGCGCTGGCCCCAGTTCTCACTAAGCTTTTCAACTCATTCGCTGACCCTGGAGCGATCCCGGCGGAAATGCTGGAGGCGTCCATAGTGGTCATACCAAAGCCAGGGAAGGATAAGACCACCTGCGGGGCCTACCGCCCCATATCCCTCCTTAACATTGACCTTAAGATATACACTGGGATATTGGCCGCACGTCTTTCCCCCCACATGCCGGGCCTGATAGACCCGGATCAAGCAGGCTTCATTCCCCAGCGCCAGACCAGTGACAATACAAAGAGGGCCCTCCATCTTATTGAGAAAGCCGCTCGGACAAGTGGGGAGTATATGATGCTTGCCGTAGACATCGAGAAGGCCTTTGACAGGGTCCACTGGCCTTATTTAGAGCAGGTCCTTGCACGGGTGGGCATTGGGGAGAAGTTCCGTACACGCATCTTCAATTGCTATAAATTTCCCTTAGCCTCTGTCCGTGTTAATGGCCATACATCGTCTCGGTTCCCCATAGAGAGGGGTACACGTCAGGGATGCCCCCTGTCACCCCTTCTTTTCGCATTTTATATGGAGCCTTTAGCCCACCGCCTCCGACCGCACCCAGCGGTCACCGGGATCAAATTTGGAGGGCATATTCACACGGTCAGCCTGTACGCTGACGACGTCCTGATCTCCTTATCGAATCCTCTCCATGCATTGCCGACATGTCTTACAGAACTGGATTCGTTTGCACTGGCGTCCGGGTTCAAAGTGAACATGGACAAATCGGTGGCACTAGACCTCTCGCTGGCACCCTCTACTCGCGCGCACCTACAGGAACACTATCCCATCCAATGGGCAACCGACACGATTTCCTATTTAGGGGTTCAACTGTCCCCCTCCATATCAGACACGGCGACCATTAACTACGCCCGGTTACGGCGGACGGTCCGTGGGGAGCTGACCCAATGGAAGCATTATCCACTCTCTTGGCTTGGCAAGATTGCGGCGGTCAAGATGACCATCCTTCCCCAGATATTTTATGTGTTTCAAACCCTACCTCTCAGTCCCCCACAGGGGTGGATAAAACAGACCCAGTCCGAGCTTGCCCAGTTCATATGGAATGGCCGCAAACCTCGGATTAAGCAGGCGCTGACAGTGCTCCCGCCGGAAAGCGGGGGTCTGGGTATCCCAGATCTGCAATTGTACTTCCAAGCAACTCAGCTACGCCACTTAGTCGAGTGGAGCAGAAGGGAGTCGGAAAAACACTGGTTGTTTCAAGACCAGGCAGTGGCTGCCAGACCGCTACAGGGAATTCCCTTCTTACGTAAAGCGCACAAACCACCCAACTTATACGCCTCACATATCACCCGGGCCCTACTCGAAACATGGGACCATACCAACACCAAACACAACCTCACTACCTATCCCTCGCCGCTTACTCCGTTATTCGGGAATCCTGACTTCCAACCGGGCATGGATGCAGCAGCCTTCACCAGGTGGAGATCCTCAGAGTGTCGCGCTCTGGGGCACCTCTTCGACGTGGACGGGATCATACCGTTTCATCAGATTAGGCAGGACTATGGGCTGCCCGAAACTGAACGGCTTCGGTATTATCAGATCCGGCACTGGGCCTTGCACACCCAAGTGAAGCCATCTGCCAGCAGACGATTGTCTACTTATGAGAGGTGGCTTATCACGCGCACTTCTGATAGAAAGCTCATCTCGGACTTATACCAGATGCTGCTCGCCCGTAATACACATCTGTATAACGCTAGCCGAGCTCAGTGGGAGAGGGAATTGGGCAGATCACTTAGCCACAAAGAATGGGAGGGGGTTTATTACCGGGCCCGCCACTCTGCATACCACATGGGGTTAACCGAAACCCTCACTAAACTAGTGACATATTGGTATTATACCCCGGAGCGACTTCACTCGATGGACCCTACTCAGGACGCGCTCTGCGGGAGGGCGGGCACGTTAGCACATCTATTATGGGATTGTACACAAATTCAGCCATACTGGACTCAGGTCCTAGACGAGGTGGACCAACACCTAGACACACAAATACCACGCTTCCCGGCGTACGTCCTCTTGGGTCTCCCAAACCCCTTGACTTATCCGCTCAAGTCCCGACGGGGTAGGCTGATGGCGATAGCGCTGGGTTCAGCGATACAAAACATACTGACACACTGGCGTACCCCTCAACTCCCTACTTTCACAAACTGGTTACACCGGCTGTGGCACGTTCTGGGGATGGAGAAGTTGACGCTGACAGCCGCTGGGAAGGGTTCCACATTTAATGAGCTCTGGCAACCTTTTTTGTCTCTCCTATCTGTTGAATTCAGGGAACTCACCTGTCCCAGGTATCTTCGTCTTTTACGACTCTCTGACTCACAAGTGACCGGAACATAATACGGGTATTTCACTCACAGGACTTAAACACTGATCATACAAACTTCCTTGGTGGACAGGGGACGGGGTGGGGGGAGGGGGCACAATAGGTTTTCTTTGTTTTTTATTTTTTATTTTTTTTTAGTATTTTGTTGTGGCTTATTATGACTGTGAGCTTGTCCCTCATTGCTCTGATGATCCAGCTGTTAAGATGATCGAGGGGCTCCCATTGCTGCGAGACAGCCGCCGCTAAGTTGTATGTAATGTATGTTTAAAAACTCAATAAAAGATTTAAACCATAAACAGTCTTTGATGGTAATATGAGGTTACCGGATTGCTTTTTCTGACTGGTAATAACTTCAATTGATTTTCATGTAATTGCTTTGATGTTTTCACTTTTTGATATTGTGTAATCGTGTAGTGTAGTCCATATCTGTTTTGTGAAATCACCAATTGATTGTGTTCGAATTTGTTTTGATGTGCTTACCTTTTAGTTCAGTTTGACATTGTGTAAATTGTAAAGTGTAGTCCATATCTGTCTTGTGAACTTATAAAACACATAATAATTTTCAAAAAAGAATAATTAAATGATGTAGACCATCTTATTTGTGATCTTGGTCTCAGTCTGCTCAAATAGCTGGCAGCCTAATAAATGGTCAGCTAGATATTTCACTTATTTGCAATTTATCGGCCCAATCTAGCATGTGTGATATAGGGCCCACCCCTTGTTAAAACGAACATTTAGAAAGTTGGCATTTACTTACTTTAGCCATTTGGTGCCTGCTTCCTGTCTCTCTAGGTCCCTCGGTCTAGGTCCACTCTCTCCCCACTGCTCCGCTGTGCCGTCTCTTGCCTCCAGACCCCGACCTCCTCCTTGAGAGGTTCGAGGCTGCTGCCCGCTCCAACTGGGACCAGACTGCCTCCAACCACCGTAACCTTCTCAGCCGCTTTTTTTTTTCTTAATTTTTTCCCTGTTGTGCCACTGTTATTGTGCCCATCTGTGTCTTGCTCTAATTCCACCACTGTTTTTATTTTCTCGTGCCTGCCTGTTCCTTTTGCCTTTCGCCACTGCTGCCCCTGCGGCCCCTCCCCCCTGGAATTCCCACCCGGAATTTCCCCCCCAGAATTTCCCCTCCGGAATTTCCCCCCGGAATTCCCCCCGGAATACCCCTGCTCCCGCCTCCCAGCCTCTCCTCCCTCCCACCTCCCCTACTTAATGGCAGCCGCTGCACGGTCATGCAGCGGACGCGCGCAGCGGGCGCGCCGCTGGCGCGCCGCTGGCAAGCCCGTCTGCGCCCGTCCGTGACCCGACCGCGGCCAGCGCCAGGAACCCTGGACCTCCCACTACCCATCGCTACGACACCACCACCCTCCTCGCACTTAACCCGGGAAGACATAGAGAATGCCAACAGGCCTCGCCGAACACGACCCATGGCCAGTTCTCCTGCCTCCACTGCCGCCAGACCCTCACCGCCACCCCGGCCTCCAACACCGCCGACGCCAGCACCGGCGACACCCTAAAATGCATCCTCCTCAACTTACGCTCCGTACACAAACATGCCATGGTAATCTGGAACCTAGTCGACTCTCTTTCGCCCGACATCGCCTTCTTCACAGAGACCTGGACCAACGCATCCTCCGCCCCCGACATCAGCACCGCCATCCCAGACGGATACAAGATCCAGAGGAAAGACCGCCCAAACCACCCAGGAGGGGGCCTCACCATCGCCCACAAGAGCACCCTCCGCCTCACCACCTCCAGCGAAACCTTCCCCTCCGCCGAACACCTGCACTTCAAGATCCAGACCACCCCCAAAGCCACACTCCGAGGAACCCTCGTCTACAGACCCCCGGCCCCCGAACACCCTTTGCCACCACCATCACTGACTTCATCGCACCCCACGCGATCGCCTCAACAAACTACATACTCATTGGAGACCTGAACTTCCACCTCGACAACCCCAGTGACCCCAACTCCACTATCCTTCATGACAACCTCGCCAGCATCGGACTTAAACAACTCGTCAACACACCGACCCACAGAGCAGGACACACCCTCGACCCCATCTTCGTGGCAGGAAACAGCGTCCATTTCAGCCACACAACGCAGCCGCCATGGACCGACCACCACTGTGTACACTTCGCCATCAACAAACCCAAGGCACCCAAACCAGCCCCACGCCCACCACGAAGGAACTGGAGCAAGGTTACCAATGAGCAACTTAACTCCACCCTCAGCCGAGACAACCACACCTGGGCACCCGACGCAAACAGCGCAAACGACGCAGCCAGAGAACTCCACACCTGGATCTCCAACTGCGCAGATGAGCTCGCCCCTCTACGCAACCCCAACAGACAACGCCCCAGGAAAGCCGCCTGGTTCACAACCGCTCTCCAAGAAGCCAGACGCACCTGCAGACGCCTGGAGAAGAACTGGAGAAACACCAAGACAACCGAAAACCACACCACCTACAAGGACGCCATGACGGACTACCAAAACCAGATCAGAGCCACCAAAAGGAACTTCATCCACAACAAAATCCTGGCCAACTCCACCAACTCCAAGGAACTTTTCAGTGTCATTCAAGAATTCACCAACCCACGCAGCGAAGCCACAGACATCACCCCATCCCAAGACCTCTGCGACAAGCTTGGAACCTATTTCCACCTCAAGATCAAAAACCTCTACGACAACTTCATCGACCATCCACCAGATGCCACAGATGGCCCCCCGCCCCCTGAAACACCAGCCAACCCACCATGTCCAACTGGACACCGATCACGGCCGAAGACACCGCCTCAACCATGAAAAGCATCCACTCGGGGACCCCACCGACCCCTGCCCCCTCACATCTACCACAGAGCCGTGGCCGCCATCGCACCCAAACTACAACGCACCATCAACACCACCTTCAAAACAGGCACCTTCCCAGCTGACTGGAAGCGCGCAGAAGTCAGACCCCTGCTCAAGAAGCCCACAGCTGACCCCACCGACCTCAAGAACTATCGGCCCATCTCGCTCCTCCCCTTCGCAGCCAAAGTTGCAGAGAAAACAGTCAACAGGAAACTGACACGATTCATTGAAGAGAACGCCGTCCTTGACCCGTCTCAATCCGGATTCCGAAGCAACCACAGCACAGAGACCGCCCTACTCGCCACCACAGACGACATCCGCACCCTCCTGGACCAAGGCCACTCCGCAGCCCTCATCCTACTCGACCTATCAGCGGCCTTCGACACCGCCTCCCATCGCACACTAGTCGTCAGACTACACGACGCAGGCATACAAGGAACAGCCCTGGACTGGATCCGATCATTCCTCACCGGAAGAAGCCAAAGGATCAGACTCCCACCCTTCCTCTCCGACCCCACGAAAATCACCTGCGGAGTCCCACAGGGTTCATCACTGAGCCCCACCCTCTTCAACATTTACATGGCCCCCTCGCAGCCATCGTCCGACAACACGGCCTCAACATCGTATCCTACGCCGACGACACCCAGCTCATCCTCTCCCTCACCAAAGACCCCACCACTGCCAAACTCAACTTCCAGAAAGGAATGCAAGACGTCGCAGTCTGGATGACCAACAGCTGCCTGAAGCTCAATGCCGAGAAGACAGAAGTCCTCGTCCTCGGTACCACCCCTTCTGCATGGGACAGCAGCTGGTGGCCGACCGCCCTTGGAAGCCCACCTACCCCCTCAGACCATGCCAAGAACCTCGGCATCGTACTCAACTCATCACTCACCATGAACCGACAGGTCAACGCCGTCACCTCCAGCTGCTTCAACACCCTCCGCATCCTCCGCAAGACCTTCAAGTGGATCCCCCCTGAGTCAAGGAAGACAGTCACCCACGCACTCATCACCAGCAGACTGGACTATGGAAACGCACTCTACGCCGGCATCAACAAGTCCCTACTCCGCAAACTCCAGACAGTACAGAACACCGCCGCCAGACTCGTCCTCGGCATCCCCCGACACGAACACATCAGCCAACATCTATGAAGTCTCCACTGGCACCCCGTGGAGAAAAGAGTCACTTTCAAAATCCTCACTTACGCCTACAAATGCCTACACAACAACGGACCCAAATACCTCAACGACAGAATCAACTTCCACGTACCCAAAAGAAATCTCCGATCTTCCAACCTCGCACTGGCCGAAACCCCGCGCATCCACAGAGCCAGAGCAGGCGGAAGATCCTTCTCTCACATTGCAGCCAAGACCTGGAACGAGCTACCGGCAGACATCAGACGCGCCCCCTCCCTGAACACCTTCAGGAAGACCCTCAAGACCTGGCTCTTCGGCTAAACAGATCTGCGGACCTCCCCCCCCCCTCAGCGCCGCCTTGAGACCCTCACGGGTGAGTAGAGCGCTTACAATTCCCTGATTGATTGATTGATTGAGTCTGGGCTGGAGGACAGCTGGGCTTTGTGTATTCCCTCTAGACAGCAACACACAAAAGAAGCTTAGGTGTGTCTTGATGGGCCACCCTGGGTAATGGGAGGGAGGAGCTTGGTACAGCCACACACTCATACCTGAATAGGGTGTGTCCTGTCCAAACACAAAGGGCTGCATACCCCCTGGAGTGAGTTTGGAGCCAGGGCATGAAGGGAGGACCACTGCGCACTTCAAAGCTTTCTTTGAAGTCTCCCCCACTTCAAAGGCACAACTGCGTATAAGTACTTGACCTCTGACACCATGACTTCAGTATACTTCTGGATCTGTAAAGACTCTGCCAGGAAGAAGAACTGCTGTGCTGCTAAATGACTGCCAGTCTGCTGACTGCTGCTTTGCTGGACTCTTGCCTTGCTCAGCTGCCCTGCTGCCTGCTGTTCTCCTGCCTGGGTGAGAAGGACTGGACCTGCATCACTTGAATCTAGAGTGACTCCAAGGGCTTGCTGACTTGCCTTCTGTCCTAAGTCTCAGGGACATCAAAGACTTCAACTCATCCTGCTACAGCACCTGGACTTTCCTTGCTGCAAGTCTTACCTTGCCAACTGGTGCCAACCCAGTCCTGGACCCTTGAAAGTGGGTATAAAATGCTGCTTCAACCAGAACTTCATCAGAACCGGCCCATCTTAGCCTTTGCATGGGTCGGAACCAGTGCATCCTCATTGAAGCTTGGAACGGAGCCGGCACATGGCACTCGAAACCAGCGCACCGCCTTCGGAATCGACGCATCACCTGCTGTGGGAGCAGTAGCGGCGCATCGCCTTCAGAACTGTGCTTCGCACGTGGAGCCGATGCATCGCCACCATTGCGTGGGGAATCCAGATGCATCTCGCCCACTGCGTGGTGGGACACCGACGCATCGCTTCAGCTGCACCTCGCATCTTCTTCGAGGTCGACGTGAGCCCGGATCGAGGTACTGCTGTTCAGAGGGCCTAAGTGGATCCCTGTATCTGGCCCGCTCTCTTTCAAAGTTGGCCTGAACTTTTAACTTTGCCCTGGGACTATATATCCCATTTTAAGCGCTTATTGATTCTAAGCACTATTTTATATTTATTATTTACAAATTCACATCTTGACTTCTACTTGTTTGGATTTTTGTCATTTTGGTCTTGTTTTATTTGTAAAATTAACCTCTATTTTTCTAACCTGGTGTGGAGTCTTTTTGTTGTGTTTTCACTGTGTTATTGTTTGAAGTGTTGCACACATACTTTACACATTGCCTCTTAAGTTAAGCCTAAGCTTAACTTAACTTAACTGGGAGCAAGACCTCTGACCTCCTGGTCAGGGATCTCTGCTCTCCCCTTGCGCAGCTTCGTCCTTGCGCCGCTGCCTCTCTGGTCTCAGGTCGGTGTTCGAGGCCCTCCTCCACCCGCAGGCTCCTGCCTGCGCCTCATCCCTGGTGGTCCAGTGGGTGAGCCTTGCTCTTCTGCTGGTCCGCTCGGCCAGCCTTTTCTGTTTTCTGGATTGTGTATGTCTTTTTCTGTCTGTCTGGTTTCTGTTACTGTGCCTGTTTTGTGCGCTTTCTATCATTGTGCCTGTTTTGTCTGGTTTCTGTTATTGTGCCTGTTTGGTCTGGTTTTTGTTATTGTGCCCGTTTCTCTATCTATCTGTGCCTTTTCCTATTGCCTTTTATGTTTTTTTACTGTTGCCTTGTTGTATGCTTACTTGGATTGTGCCCTTTCTGTCCCTTCGTTTGCCGTTTTCCTGCCGCTGCTGCCCCCGCGGCCCCTCCCCCTCTGCCATTTCCTGCTCCCACCTCCCAGCTGCGCTACCTCCCCGTCCCCTACTTAATGGTGGCCGCTGTGCGAACAGGTTGATCAAGACCTCTGACCTCCTGGTCAGGGAGCTCTGCTTTCCCCTCGCGCAGCTCAGTCATTGCGCCGCTGCCCCCTGCGCCTCTCTGGTCTCAGGTCGGTGTTCGAGGCCCTCCTCCACCCACAGGCTCCTGCCTGCGCCTCATCCCTGGTTGTCCAGTGGGAGAGCCTTACTCTTCTGCTGGTCCGCTCGGCCAGCCTTTTCTGTTTTCTGGATTGTATCTGTCTTTTTCTGTCTGTCTGGTTTCTGTTATTGTGCCTGTTTTGTCTGGTTTCTGTTATTGTGCCTGTATTGTCTGGTTTCTGTTATTGTGCCCGTTTCTCTATCTATCTGTGCCTTTTTCTATTGCCTTTTATTATTTTTACTGTTTTTCAAATATATTTTGCCTTGTTGTATCCTTACTCGGATTGTGCCCTTTGTGTCCCTTCTCTCACCGTTTTCCCGCTGCTGCTGCCCCTGTGGCCCCTTCCCCCCCTTGCCGTTTCCCGCTCCCGCCTCTCAGCTGCGCTCCCTCCCCATCCTCTACTTTGGCTGTGCCACTGGGGCGCCAAAGGCAAGCCCGTCTGCTCTTTTCCGCGACCCGACCATGACCGGCACCAAGGACCCTTTCCCTATGAACTCCCACCACTACGACTCAGCTGCTCTCCACGCACTCAACCCCAGAAGAAACAACAACTGCCAGTTGTCGACGCTGAACACCACCCATGGCCAGTTTTCCTGCCGACACTGCTGCCGCTCCTTCACCCACCTCCAGACCCCCACGGCTACCACCCACCCACCGGACGCCAGAGCACCTAAACCACTGAGCTGCATCCTCCTCAAGAAATCTGGGATCTCCTCGACACCCTGTCGCCAGACGTCGCCTTCCTTACAGAAACTTGGACCAATGTCACCACCGCCCCTGACATCGCAACCGCAATCCCCGAAGGATACAAGATCCAGAGGAAGGACTGCCTCTACCACCCGGGAGGAGAACTCGCCATCGCACACAAGAACTCCCTCCGGCTCACCACATCCAGCACGTAGGACCCCTCGGCCCCCACGGAACATCTCCACTTCCAGATCCAGACCAACCCCAGAATGACCCTACGCGGCACCCTCGCCTTCCAACCCCCCTGGACCACGTTACACGTTCACCACAACCATCACAGACCTCATCGTGCCCCACGCCATCGCCTCCATAGACCACATACTGCTCAAAGACCTGAACTTCCAACTTGACAACCTCAGCGATCCAAACTCCACCGCCCTCCTGGACATCCTTGCCAACATTGGACTGAAGCAGATTGTCACCAACCCCACCCACAAGGCAGGACACACCCTCGACCCCATTTTCACAGGAGGGAACAACATCCACTTCAGCCACACTGCACAACCCCACTGGACGGACCACCACTGTGTACAGTTCTCCTTCTCCAAAACCACCGTACACAAACCTACACCACGCCCCCGCAGGAACTGGAGCAAGGTCACCGAAGAGCACCTCAACTCCCCCCTCCACCAGACTCCCCCTCCCGCCATGCCTGACGTCAACTCTGCAGCCTACGGACTCCACAGATGGATCACTGACTGCGCAGACAAGCTTGCCCCCCTCCGGAACGCTGACAAACAGCGCCTCACGAAAGCCACCTGGTTCACCACCGACCTCCGAGAATCCAGATACACCTGCAGACGGCTCAAGAAAGTCTGGAGAAATGGCAAAACCCCGGAAGCAAGGACCAGCTACAAGAACGCCATGACAGAATACCACCAACGCATCAGATCCACCAAAAGGAACTTCATCCAGGACAAGATCCTCGCCAACTCCAGCAACTTGAGGGAGCTCTTCAGCATCATACAGGAATTCACCAAACCCCCCAGCAAAGCCTCAGACGTCACGCCCTCCCAGGACCTTTGCAACAAACTCGGCTCCTACTTCCACCTCAAGATCAAGTCCCTCTACGACAACTTCAATGAACAGACACCAGACACCGAAACCTCACCTTCCACCAGCAACGCCATCCAGCCTACCATCTCCGCATGGACCCCGGTCACTACAGAAGACACCGCCACGACCATGAGGAGCATTCACTCAGGAGCCCCCACAGACCCCTGCCCACCGCACATCTTCCACAGAGCCGCTGCCGCCATAGCACCCGAACTGCAACACATCATCAACTCCACCTTCAAAACCGGGACATTCCCCGACAACTGGAAACACGCAAAAGTCAAGCCCCTCCTCAAGAAGACCTCCGCTGACCCGACGGACCTCAAAAACTACAGACCCATCTCTCTCCTCCCATTCGCAGCAAAAGTAACAGAAAATATTGTCAACCTCCAGCTCACGAACTTCATCGAAGCCAACTCCATCCTCAACCCCTCCCAGTTCGGATTCCGCAGCAACCATAGCCCAGAGACAGCCCTCCTAGCCGCCACAGATGACATCTGCACTCTCCACGACCAGGGCCACACGGCTGCCCTCATCCTACTAGACCTGTCCGCAGCCTTCGACACCGTCTCCCACCGCACACTCACCGCCAGACTCCACGACATAGGCATACAGGGAACTGCCCTCGACTGGATCCGCTCCTTCCTCACCAGCCGAACCCAAAGAATCAGACTCCCACCCTTCCTCTCCGAACCCACAAAGATCAGCTGTGGAGTACCACAAGGATCGTCGCTCAGCCCCACGCTCTTCCACATCTGCTTGACCCCCCTTGCCGCCATCGTTAGACAGCATGGACTCAGCATAGTAACCTACACCAACAACACTCAGCTCATCCTCTCCCTCACCAAGGAACCCAACACCACCAGGCTCAGCTTCCAGGAAGGAATGAAAGAAGTGGCCTCCTGGTTGAGCAGCAGCTGCCTGAAGCTCAACTCAGAGAAGACAGAAGTACTCATCCTTGGACCCACCCCCTCCGCATGGGACAACACCTGGTGGCACCCCCCCTCACTCCCACAGACCACGCATGCAACCTCGGCATCATATTCGACT
This sequence comes from Calotriton arnoldi, assembly GCA_963921515.1. NCBI lineage: Eukaryota > Metazoa > Chordata > Amphibia > Caudata > Salamandridae > Calotriton > Calotriton arnoldi. The sequence goes on along the minus strand of CAWUFW010016754.1, from coordinate 130,124 downwards.
CATCCCTCAGCATGACCCGACAGGTCAACGCTGTCTCCTCCACGTGCTTCAACACCCTCCGCATTCTCCACAAGACCTTCAAATGGATCCCCCCCGAATCCAGAAAGACTGTCACCCACGCACTCATAACAAGCAGACTGGACTACGGAAACGCCCTCTATGCCGGAATCAACAAATCCCTGCTCCGAAAACTCCAGACCATCCAGAACACCGCCACCAGACTCGTCCTCGGCATCCCATGACAAGACCACATCACTCAGCACCTACGAGACCTCCACTGGCTCCCCGTCGAGAAGAGAGTGACCTTCAAGCTTCTCATTCATGCCTACAAATCCCTCCACGACACCGGACCGCAGTACCTCAACGAAAGAGTCTCCTTCTACGCACCCAAGAGGAGCCTCTGCTCCGCCGACCTCACCCTGGCCGAAACCCCTTGAATCCGCAGAGCCAGAACGGGTGGAAGAACTTTAGTAAAGTTACTACTACTAACTTCTGTGAATACCGAAATGAGTAAGTTCATTCTGTGAATACCAAAATGAGTAAGTGTATTCTGTGAATACCTAAAAAGTACTAACTTTGGGCCTGATTCACAGAACTAACTTACGTCAAAAACGTAAACGTAAACGTAAAGTTAGCACGTTTTAGGTATTCACAGAATACACTTACTCATTTTGGTATTCACAGAATGAACTTACTCATTTCGGTATTCACAGAAGTTAGGAGTCCTAAAGTTAGGACTACTAACTTCTGTGAATACCGAAATGTGTAAGTTCATTCTGTAAATACCAAAATGAGCAAGTGTATTCTGTGAATACCTAAAAAGTACTAAAATGAACCAAGAAACACTCCCCTTAGACCTATATTGCTTTTATAAAAGATTAAATCTAGTATGGGTTTACAAAATTGACAAACATCAAATATTTATCACATTACAACATGATCATTTTTTTAAACCATATTTATTATTATCATTGATTTGTTATTTCCTTTTTTACTCAATGCATTAAATGTCATTTTAGTAAATATAAAACTTTTTTTGTATTTTTATAAAATTTGTGTATACATATAACCAATCATCCAAAATTAAATGCAATGTAATTGATCCCCAAAATAACAAATCTTCTTACAACTCATACATTCCTCCCACTCGTTCACATTCATACAAGACACTTATGCACATCTGGGATAAACGGGAAACATAAGATGTAAATCATTTCCACCAAGATGAAAAAAATGTAATAAGGTCTGGACACACGAGGTCGACGTGCGTTTCGGTGGGTTAACACAAAAAGTGAACCACCTTCCTCAGGACCTTGTCCAACTCGGGCACAGTATCATACAAACAAATATACAAGGGGAACAAGTTTCCTATAATGAAATTCCAATATCCTAGACTGGGACGCCAGGGTCTTAGATCAATGATGGTAGTCACTGTGCCTATATTTAAGTTTCCTATAATGAAATTCCATTATATCTCAGCATGTATTATTGAGTTAATATCTTCTAAGTACTATGTCGAGCTGACTTGAAGGACGTAGTTGGCTACCACAGGAGGTGGCAACACCCTCGTAGCATTCATCGAGGGACGCGGAGCACTTTGCAGGACATTATTGCCAATTCTGGAATTCTCATCAAAAGCTTCATTTACCTAGTACTTTGACCATCTTGGGGTGTTGCCACCTCCTGTGGTAGCCAACTACGTCCTTCAAGTCAGCTCGACATAGTACTTAGAAGATATTAACTCAATAATACATGCTGAGATATTATTTGCAATATTTTATCTCTGCTATGGTCCGGCAATTACCCATATGAGACCTGCTGAAAGACACTTGTATACCCTAAATTGAAATATAGGCACAGTGACTACCATCATTGATCTAAGACCCTGGCGTCCCAGTCTAGGATATTGGAATTTCATTATAGGAAACTTAAATATAGGCACAGTGACTACCATCATTGATCTAAGACCCTGGCGTCCCAGTCTAGGATATTGGAATTTCATTATAGGAAACTTGTTCCCCTTGTATATTTGTTTGTATGATACTGTGCCCGAGTTGGACAGGGTCCTGAGGAAGGTGGTTCACTTTTTGTGTTAACCCACCGAAACGCGCGTCGACCTCGTGTGTCCAGACCTTATTACATTTTTTTCATCTTGGTGGAAATGATTTACATCTTATGTTTCCGTTTATCCCAGATGTGCATAAGTGTCTTGTATGGATGTGAACGAGTGTGAGGAATGTATGAGTTGTAAGAAGATTTGTTATTTTGGGGATCAATTACATTGCATTTAATTTTGGATGATTGGTTATATGTATACACAAATTTTATAAAAATACAAAAAAAGTTTTATATTTACTAAAATTACATTTAATGCATTGAGTAAAAAAAGGAAATAACAAATCAATGATAATAATAAATATGGTTTAAAAAAAATGATCATGTTGTAATGTGATAAATATTTGATGTTTGTCAATTTTGTAAACCCATTCTAGATTTAATCTTTTATAAAAGCAATATAGGTCTAAGGGGAGTGTTTCTTGGTTCATTTTGGTTGTTTAGTTCCCCTCTTACTCCCAGACCTTACTCTTTCTTTTAGAGGGGTTCCCTTGCTCTCTTATTGTACCTAAAAAGTACTAACTTTACGTTTACGTTTACGTTTACGTTTTTGACGTAAGTTAGTTCTGTGAATCAGGCCCTTTACGTTTACGTTTACGTTTTTGACGTAAGTTAGTTCTGTGAATCAGGCCCTTCATCTTCTAATGCTGATAAATTATTATGAAATGAGGGCATCATAACAACTGTTATTTACAGATTCAGAGACTTCGATGTGGAAACAATTCTGTTTTGCCATTTCCAATCCTGAACTTTTGTGTGATAGCCCAATGCTTTCTGGGTGTTGTGGACTGTCTTATTTTGCTTTCACTGAATTATACTAACACACCTGAAATCAATGATTTGGAGGATAAAAGTTCAGGACTGGAGGTAGTTCCTAATGACCTGGAGTGAGGAGTCACTTAACTTTGGCAGTCCATGCTATAAACGCAACAGGCTGTGTGGTCAGAGATGGGCAATGTCTTCTCAAGCATGTTTGCAGTGCTCCTTCACAGATCAAACACTTGTTCTCCCAGGCAATGATAGCCAGCAATCTGGATATTCACCTCTCTAAAGCCACGAGGATGTCTGATGAACCTTTCATGGTGTTGACAGGAATACAGTGCATGTGCCAGGAGGACAGGAATAAAGTAATTAGGTTTTCCAACTAGCCTAAGAATGTTGCAGCGCTGGTGGTGTTCTTTATTTCTATTTAACCATTTTTATAACTCACATTCACCAAGTCTAAGGGCTCTTTACATGTATGTGTCTGATACCCAATTTGACAGCGAAGTTAAACTTTAAATGGAAATGTTGCATCATGAGAGGGGTTGGTTTGAGTTCACCTGGAACATAAGATTGAGTCTATGAGTATGCTCTTAACTACTTACATGAAGCCAAGAATATCCAAGGTGTCTGAGTTAAGAGCGCACTGATTACCAGCAGGATGCTAAATTCCTATAGCAATACCGGTATTTACTGGGTATGTTAAATACCTCACCCAAATCCAACATTCTTGTATTCAGGGCCTTAGTAGAGTAACCCACCTGAATGGCTATGTTTTGGAGTGAACAGGATCAGTCTGACAGGTGCAGGTGGTGCTTCCCTAAATCAAGGAAGTCACAAGGGAAGGCCTACTCTACGCCACAGCACTCTATGCAAATACACTCTACGTCACTCTCCAATACACCATTGCACTCTACAATAGCCTACTCTGCAAAACTGCACTCTCTGCCACTGAACTCTACGCAACTCTGTGCCACTGCACTCTACACCACTGCACTCTACACCACTCTACACTATGCCACTCTATGCCAATGTACTCTACACCACTCTACTCCACACCAGTGCACTATATGACACTCTACTCTGCAACACTGCACTCTCTGACGCTGAAATCTACACCACTCTACTCTGTACCACTGCACTCAACTATGTACCACTCTACTCTATGCCAATGTGCTTTGTGCCACTGCACTCTACGCCACTAGACTCTACACCAATCCACTCTACGCCACTCTAATCTACTGTGAACCACTCCACTCTATGACACTTCACTCCACACCACCTCACTCTACTCCTCTCTACTCTGCGTTTCTCTACTATATGCCAATGCACTCTACCCAATCTACTATGTACCATTGCACTCTTCACCACTGCACTCTACACCACTCCAATCTAGGCCACTCCACTCTCCACTCTACGCTAGTGCACTTTATGCCACAGCTCTATGCCACTGCATTTTACCCTGCACCACTCCACTCTACCCTGCACCACTCTACTCTACACATCTTCACTCTACTCTGAAACAATCTACTCTATGCCATTGCATGCTATGTCACTGCACTCTATGCCACTTCACTCTACCCTGAAACAATCTACTCTACGCCACTGCACTCAGCATCACTCCACTCTACACCACTGCATAAACACTCCACTCTGTGCCACTCTACTCTACTCTACTCTACTCTGCACCACTCTACTCTATGTCATTGCACTCTACTCTAACCACTTGGAAAGATCCAGGAACATGAACTTCTTCTTAAAAGCTTTATTCTGAACACAACATCTCCAGCTGAGGTCAATGCTCACCAGCTTCTTCAGTTATAAAGCTTTAACATTCTCTTCCCAGTTCTAACCTCATCACATTCCATGCTGCCAGCTCTGCATGTCTCCACACATCTCCCCTCTATAATACTTGAGCAATAAATTCACATTTGTAAAGCATAAATTACAAAACAAACTACATAACAACAATAGCTGAACCCCAAAGACAAAATACACATTACAATGTCATAGATGAGTCATTTCGCACTATTGTTCGAAAAGTTGCACTTATCTCATAACCTTACTGTTAGAAATGGGATTTCTGGTTGGCTAGGGCTTGCGCCTAAAGCAGGCAGAAGCCACCACTCTAGTCAGGGCAAGGGAGTTACATGCTGAAGATAAATCCTGCGCACCCCCTTGGTAGCTTGGCACGAGCAGTCAGGCTTATCCCAGAGGCAATGTGTAAAGCGTTTGCGCAACACACACACACAGCAGCGACACACTAGGCACACTACAAAAGAAACTCCACACAAGGTTATATAAAAATAGCCTTTGTATTACTCATAAACACATTAGAATCATAATCACACAATATACACTGTGCCAACTGGCACCAGGTAGGAATTTATAGGGGATTATATGCATGACCGAGCCAATTGGGCCACGGTCAGAACCATTAGAAAGCACAAGTAATAAAATACAACCAGTAACTACTGGCAAAATACTGTACTCAGCATTAGCAACATAAACGCATTATGTCTGCATCCCATTAGGCATAAACACATTATGCATTACATTTGGCATAAACACATTATGCATTAGCTTTAGGCATTACCTTGGGGACTTGCCAACACTACAAGAATGACCCCCAGACCAACTGGCCTTCTCTGGGGCCCACATGCCCTCTGTCCCAAAAGTCAGGGCTCTAACTGGGGCCTTCCCACTGGCCCGTCGGCTGCCTTGGCAGCTAAAACAAAGTGCGCAATGCGCTGGGGCAGGGGTGTGCCTAACCCCTTCCTTGTCATGAGGAGCAATGCCCATTCGTTGCAGCTGCCCGCTCTCTTGCGGTGCAGCTGGAGGGATCAGCCTTGCACGGGCACTAACAGTGCCTAGGGAGCCCTTTTCAATGGGGCCCTTCCGATGCCGCTCTCGGCACCACAATGAGGCCAAACGGAATTAGCACTGGCACTAACAGTGCCTAGGGAGCCTTGTTCACTGGGCTCCTCCCGGTGCACTCGGACGGCACCAACAATGCGCAATCCCAGCCCCACTCACCGGGGCTCTCCTGTGGACTTCTTCCGGTCTCTGGGGGCAGGAGGCAGTCAGCGATCCAGCGGCAAGGAGCCCGCGAGGCTCTGTTTCCTCTGCTGGTTGCCAACAGACCCGGCAACACGCGGGGCTCTCTCCGGCAATGGGAGCCCCGCCCACAACCAGGCACAACTCTGCCTGACTTCCGCCCCAGGTCTCGGGACACAGCCCTCATTGCTACGGCAACCTGCGACCAGGTTTCCTTCTTCCCGGAGCTCAGAAAGACTCTGCAGTGGCAACGCTGGAGTGCTCGTCACGCACTCGGATCGGCACACAGGCTCGGGGCACACAACAGCGGGGTAGGCTCTTGCTTCTTCTTGGCAAGCAATGCGGGGTAGGCTCCCGCTCCAACGGGCATCGGCAATGTGGGGTAGGCTCCCGCTCCACCAGGCATCAGCAGTGCGGGTGGGCTCCCTCTTCACCAGAAGTGCGGGGTGGGCTCCCGCTTTACCTCAGGGAACACCTCAATGTGGGGTAGGCTCCCGCTTTACCCGTGGACCACGGGAGAATCCCCACGCCGGGATTCCCTCCAGACACGTCGCAGCCTCGCACTGCAGGGCACCTGCACTCTCCCTGTCCTGGGGCAACCAAGACAAAAGGTGCAGCACTCACGAGGCGCTAGAAGCCAGGAATTCAGAGGGGCACAGCTGGGCCCAGGTAGGCCAGCTCACAGGGCCCTCCAGCAGAGGGGCAGTCGCTCGTGGCGGTTCCTCCTGGGGCCCAGCAAGCAGCAAGCACCCCAAAACAGCACACCTTACATGGGGTCCCAGCCCCAATATGTATACTGCATTTCTTCTTTGTTCTGCCCTGGCACAGGGCTTGGGGAACCAGCCTCAACTGGTTCTGGGGGGTGTTGAAGCACTCTGTTTACCAGGCTTCCACCCTCCTTTGTCAGGTTGGGCTCGGTCATCAGACACACCACAGGGGGTGGAGCCAGCATTCACCCAGGCAGGCACAGACCTATTCAGGGTCAGGGGACTACTCCTCCCACTACTCCAAATGCAGATCTCTTATTCAGCCTAGCGCAGACTCACCCTTCCCTCCTTGGAGCCACACACCTCACCAGCCCCTGTCACTCCAGAGCCAGACATGCAATACACATCAGGCAGGCAGACACATAGCACACAGAAATGCCAACTTCTAAAAGTGGCATTTCTAAAATAGTGAAAATAAATCTGCGCACACCATTGCACAGCATTTATTATTACTATTCCAAACATACCAAACTTGACCACGCTGCTCCTCTCATATCAGGAATTACCACTGAAACACTAATCAGGGAATCTCCAATGCATTCCTATGAGAGGGCAGCCTCACAGCAGTGAGAAACCAAAATGGCAGTTTGTCACTACCAGGACATGTCACACACTTAAGGTACATGTCCTACCTTTTACCTACAATGCACCCTGCCCATAGGGCTAGCTAGGGCCTACCTTAGGGGTGACTGACATGCAGTAAAAGGAGGGTCACAGACGTGGCACACACTTTAGGTGTCATGTCACAGCAGCAGTAACACTGCGCGCACAGGCCCTGCAATGGCAGAGGCCTGAGACAGGTTTGAAAGGCTACTTTGGTGGGTGGCGCAAGCAGCGCTGCAAGCCCACCAGTAGCATTTAATTTACTGGCCCCGGGTATATGAGATACCACATTACTGGGGACTGATAGGTAAATTAAATACACCAAACAGGTATAGTCCAATCTTACCATGTTTACCACAGAGAGCACACGCACTTTACGCTGGACAGCAGTGCTAAAGTGCCCAGAGTCCTAAAACCACCAACACCAGGCCAGAAAAAAGACTAGGAGGAAGGCAAAAAGTTCAGGGATGACCCTGCAAAAAGGGCCAAGTCCATCACTTACGCACATCACCCAAACTCCACGTAGCGCCATTCTCCAAGATCACCACGCTACGTTTGACTTACCTCACTTTGCATGGAGTAGAGTACTTGCTTTCTCCTTTGCAGACAAAACCTCTTCTCCTTACAACCAACCAATCACCAGGCCTTCAACTACACCTTCTCACACCCTTCCTTTTGTTGTAACATGCCACAATCTTCCCTTGTGACCTTAGAACTTCCCCAGCCACCGCAACATTCACCCCACTCCTCAACCATACAGGACACTCTTTCACACCTGGCACTCTTTCCTTTAAGGACACAAATGGTGAGACTCCTGTCACAGAATGAGGAGCTGTCCTATGCGACCACATCATTCTCCCCTATTCCTTATTCCACAGTAGGTGGTTAGCCAAGGACAGCTGTATGTTCTCCATCACCAACTGGTTCACTCTCTCCACCAATCCGTTAGCCTGGGGTCGGAAAAGAGCTACTCTCTCAAGCACAATCCCCATACCAGAAAGATAAGCCGTCATCTCCCTAGATACAAACTGCACCGCATTATCCGACACAATAGTTTTTGGTATTCCCTCATCCACGAAGACTTCCTCCATAAATTCGATAACAGTTAACGTGTTCACTTCTGGCACTACCTTGATCACAAACCACTTGGTGTGATAATCTACTAAAACTAAGAGTAACCTGTTTGTTGTTCCTAATCTAGCTACAGGTCCCAGGAAATCAATGGCTAACTTTTCCCAGGGACTGTCAGGAAAATTCAACACCTTTAACACAGCTGTCTGATCACCTTGGTCTTATCACTATTTGCACATGCCACACAATTCTTTACCCTTTCCTCCACATCATGATCTATACCAGGCCACCAAAATGATTGTCTCACCTTCCTTTTCATGACCCCCGTCCAAGATGTCCCTCATGAATAATGTTGAGAATCCTAGGTCGAAACTCTTGGGAGGAACAAACTGACTTCTTCTCCTAAACTTCCCATTAACAATGCTCAACTCATAACTGATTTTGAAGAACTCACGCATTTCCTCGCTCTGTCCATCCCTCTCCTCCCATCCACACACAACCTTCTCCTCCAATTCCTTCATTACATCATCATCCTCCCTTGCAAACATCCATTCTCTTGCAACAATAGCTAACTCCCCATCCACAAACATTCCCTTCCTGGAAGCTATCTCCACAATGGTTTCCTCTACCTCCACATTCTTGACAGATAGTTTGCTACCACGTTCTTGCAACCCTTCACAAATTCGATTTCAAAATTATACTTCATCACAGATAACAACCATCTAGAGATGTGTAGCGTAACATTCCCTACCAAACCTCTTCCGCCCTTGAAGATATATGTTAAAGGCTTTTGATCAGTCCATAATGTGAAAGGAATTCCCACACATAGAACCTAAAGCTATTGATCCCCCAGCAGCAGGTAAAGAACTCTCTCCCAATCACAGAGTTTGCAGTTTCTGCTCCTTGCAACCCTCTGGACGCAAACTCAATCACATTCTCGACTCCATCCTGAACCTGTGTTAAGACTGCATCAGTCCCCACTTTGCTAGCATCTGTAGTCACATAAGTGTTTCCCATTAAATCAAAATGTCCCAACGTGGGGGCATGGACAATACTCTCCTTTATTTTTAGAAAGGCACTCTCACACTCTTCCGTCCAGTCAAACTCTATACTTTTCTTCATTAACCCTCTCAAAAGTTCAACAATCTCCGTAAAATTGTTCACAAACTTTGCACAGTATTCCGCCAAACCTAGAAATGACTTCAATTCATCCTTGGTGTTAGGCATGTGCGCCCTCTCTATTGCCATCACTATACTCTTCTTCGGACTCATGCCCTTAGCACTAATGGTTTCCTAAATATGTCACTTCTTCCTTCTTGATTTGACACTTTTCTTTCTTCACAGTCAAGCCATGTTTCTCTAACCTCAACATCACTTCTTCAAACAACCTGTCATAGCCACAACCACTCTCTCCCACAATGAGTATATCGTCCTGGAAACACAGAACAAGATCCCAGTCTCAGATACTCTACATTATCCTTTGGAAGATCGCTGAGGCTGAAGCAAGTCCGAAAGGCATTCTTTTGTAATGGAATGCACCCAACGGAGTAACAAAAGAAGTCAGATGTCATGACTCCAAGTGCAGATTAACTTGATGATATGCGGACCGCATGTCCAGAACGCTAAACACAACCCCTTTACCCTCCATGGTCAACATTTCTGAGATATTTGGTAGTAGTTGCCTGTCCACCCAAATGCACCTGTTTAAGTCACATAGGTCAATGCATAACCAAATCTTGTCCCGCTCCTTTTGGTGCCACCAAAATCAGAGCTAGCCACTCTGAGGCTTCAATGGGCTTGAATATTTGCTGTTTCAGCAGTCTATCTAGTTCTTCCTTCAATGGTTGCCTCATCATGTTAGGAACATTCCTTACTTTGTGCAACACCGGCTTTACTCCTTCCTTTTAAAAAAATGTGTGCGAAAACCCCTCCAACAAACCCAACTCATTGGAAAATACTTTAGGATACCTCTTTATCAAGCTCTCATGGTCCCCTTCATATACTTCTTCCACCTCATTCTGTTCAGCCAACATTATTGGTTCCACAGCATTGGGATGAATGATTATGCCCAGATCCCTATGATGACACCACCCTAGCAAATCTGATCCACAATCAGTAACGTACACCCTTCCATAGACATCTCTGCCTTTAAAACTGATCGTCATCCATTTCATTCCCAAAATTTCTATCTTCCTTCCTGCGTATCCTACAGCTTTCATGTCAGGCTTACATAGTTGATAACCATCAGCACAGTTCCATTTGTTCTCATATGTTTCTTTAGAGGTAAGGGTGAACAGACTCCCAGAGTCTATTAACACTTCTACAGATAGCCCATCAAGGAGAACATGACAATGTGGCTTCTCGAACTTGTCAACACTTTCTAACTTCACCCTCTTTATTTTTTTTAAGAAGGAAGACACCATTTAAATAGTAGATCTTCTTCTATTCTAGATCAGGAACAACCCCCAGGAGCACGCATAGCTCAGCTGCCAACCGTCCTCGGGACCTCTTCTCATACCCTCATTCCAGAACTTCGAAGTCCAGAAGCTGGCTACATCATCACATAGCAACCGTATCCCAGGGCAATACAATGCTGGCACATAACATTAACTAATACAATACTAGGATATAACATATCTCCCTTCTTTTAACAAACAGAAAATCAAAAGAATAATAAAGAATTACAAGCGCTACAATGCATATAACAATGTTAATAAAACTAAAAGTAAAATTTGCATATAAATATTTCAACAAAAAAACATTTTCTATGAGTACAATTTAATAATACTTCATGCACATCTTTTGAATTCACGAACAGAAGTAATCCTTGTGGAGCTGGTTTTTTGCCTTGCTATCCCACTTAACCTTTTCTCATCTTCTCTTCTATTTCCACTCCAAACTTCACCTTCTTCTCTAACACCACTCGGAGCCTCTTTCCTTCTCTCCCACTCATGCATTTCCACATCCGAACATTTCACCACTCTTCTGGTATTCCACCATTTACCATCTGCCAATATCAAACGATTTCCAAGAACCTTTACCACTCCTCTCAGTTCTGACCATTGGAAAGAACCCTTCAACACAATATTGCCTTACCCACATGTCCACCTTGAACATTTGCTTCTGTTTGACAATTTTATCGTTATGTCTCTGCATGTATTGCTGTTGATAATTTTTCATTTATTTTTTCAATTCATCCTCATGTAAAGTTTTTTTTTCATACCTCATCATCCACGCAGGAACAGACATAGTACACAGTACTCTTCCTTTCAACAGACTAAATGGAGTTTCACCTGTAACAGAATGGGGGGTAGTTCTGCAATTCCACAACATATCTTTAACTTGTTCTTTCCAACAAATGTTGTTAGAAATTACTAATTGTACACTTTCGCCCAGCACACGGTTAAAGCGCTCGATAAGACCGTTTCCCCTAGGATGATACAAGGGTGTCCTGGTATGTTTAATGCCCCAACATTTAAGAACATTTTTAAATTCAAGTGAAACAAATTGGGGACCGTTGTCTGTTACTCCCTTCCCTGCGGAAAATGTCCTCACAGAACAACATAAGATTAGTAGCCTTCACTTCGCCCATGAACGCCACTTCAGGCCACTTTGAGTGGTAATCCATCATCACAACAGCAAATTTGTCATTCATTCCTAAGCACCCAAATGGTCCACATATATCAATGGCAATCTTTTCCCAGGCTTTCCGGGGCCATTACACTGGATTGATTGTGGTCTCTTGTGCAACATGTGTTTTATCACTGCACATACATAAAATGCAGTTCCTTACATATCCTTCGATTTGTCTATCCATTCCTGGCCACCAGAAGTCCATTCTTATTTTTCTTTTCATTGCAGACATACCTCCATGTCCCTCATGCATCATGCCAATCAATCTGCCACGTAACCCCTCTGGTACCACTAATTTGTCACCTCTTAGCACAACTTCATTTATTACAGAGAGTTCTTCCCAAACATTCTTATAATCGCTTAAATCCTCATCTAATTTCCAGCCATACGTCACAGGTAGTTTACGTGTTACGTTCACTAACACAGGATCTTTTTTTATCGCATCCCTCCATTCATTTTCACCTATGGCCTGACACACCTCGGAAATATCAGCCACCATCCAATCATCATCCTCATCAGCAATACCAACATCCAAGGGCAATCTGGACATGCAATCTGCATTTATATTCTTTACACCCGGGACATAATTCACTTCAAGATCATATTCTTGTAACCGATGTAACCATTTAGCAATACGTGGGGTAGCCTTTGCTACTCCCGCAGTAGAAAACAAATCTATCAAAGGTTTGTGATCTGTACGTAATTCAAATCTGGTACCCCAGATGTAAATTCTAAAATATTGCACCCCACCAACATGCTAGTGCCTCTTTTTCAATGACAGTGTAAGATTTCTCTAACCCTTTAAAGTCCTAGAGGCGAACGCTACTACTCTTTCCTTGCGTTGACGTTTCTGCATTAGAATGGCTCCCAAACCATAGCCACTATCATCTGTAATAATAATGGTTTGATCAGCTGGATTAAATGGTTTAAGTGCCACAGCCGTAGCAATGTCCTTCTTTCTTGTGTCAAATGCTTTTTGACATTCCTCTGTCCATAAGTATGTTACCCCTTTTTTCATGAGCTCACATAACACATGCATTTTGTCAGCAAAGTAATGCACACATTTAGAATAATATTCCATCAATCCCAAAAATGACCTAAGTTGCTATGGAGGGGCACTCTCCATAGCCTCCACCAGCTTATGTTTAGGCTTGACACCACTGATTGACAATGTATGCCCCAAAATGTTCAACTTTCTCCTGAGCAAATTTACATTCTTCTAAACCTATTGTTACGCCTGCCTTTTCTAATTTGGTCAAAACTTCTCTGAGAATATCATTGTGTTTGGTCAAATCTTTCCCCCACATTAAAATATCATCTTGAAATACAAGAACATTTCTCATGTTGCCCACAATACTCTGCATCACTCTCTGAAATACTGCAAATGCAGATGCCAGACCAAATGGCATGCGGACAAAACGAAACGCTCCTTCTGGTGTTATAAATGATGTTAAGTGTTTTGACTTTTCATGTAGTTTTATCTGATGGTAGGCATTGGATAAATCCAACGTGGTGAAGTATCTGCCCCCAGAGATGCTCGACAGCATTTCGTTGATACGAGGAAGGGGATGACGATCTACCCATATACACTTATTTAGATCTCTCAAATCCACACACAAGCGGATATTGCCATTAGGTTTCATTGCGATCACTATGGGACTAAGCCGTTCCGAACCCTTAATTGGCTCAATTACCCCATTTTCACATAACCTTTGTAATTCCTTTTTGAGAGCATCTCTCATTGTCAATGGAACATTCTGTACTTTGTGAACAATAGAATTCACATTATTTTTAAGCACTATCTTGTGCTCAAATTTTTTCAGACAACCCAATTTCCAACCAAACAATGCTGGAAATTGGGTAACCCAATCATCTTTGTTTTGAGTCAATAGGACTTGCTGCGGATGGTTTGGATTTAATACCATACTCAAAGCACGTGTTTCTTTCCCACCTAATAAAAATTTCCCTTTCTCAACTACATGCACTTTGCTTCTTGCATGCGTTCCATGAAACAAAAGATCTGCCATAATGTATCCCATCACAGGTAGCTTGTCCCCACAATAACCTTCTGGTTCTACATCTTTGGGGAGTAAAACCGGACTGTTCAGTTTTTTCCATGTAAGTCTGTCAATGATTGTAAAAGGTGAACAGGAATCCGCTCAAAACTGTGTCACCACACCATTTACAGTGACTTCACATTTTGGAGGACCGTAATTCTCTGCATATGCAACAGACATAGTGCATGTACCTACACTTTTACCATCCTCAAGCATTAACACTTCAATCTCTTCTTCTTCTGAATTATCTGATTTCCCTGCATGAATATTACTATCCATATTATTGATCAAATTTACAGATTTCTTACCACTTCCATATTCCTTCATTTTGCACATTCTAGCAAAATGCCCCATTTTGTTACATTTATAACATTTGCATGCAGTTGCTGGACAATTCCTTGCATCTGCAGTGTGTTTCTCACTACCACACCTAAAACACCATTTCTTTTGATATACTTGTTGTTTAGCAACAACATTCCCTGTACGCTTTCCCTTAAAATCCTTGTTGTTTACTGTATCAATATCACACACTTTTTCAACACTTAAGTTGTCTTTGGATGCACTTCCAAGATCTTTTACATAGCTAGATGTATTTTCCATCCGTTTGGCCACCTCTATAGTTTTTTCCAACGTGGGATCCTTTAAGTCAAGTAATATTTCTTGGATTTTGAGATTTGACAACCTATTAATCATCTGGTCTCTAATGAGCTCATCTCTAAGGTCCTTGAATTTACACGTCACTGCTAATCTTCTTAATATAGCGACATATTGCGCAATAGGTTCTCCTGGTTCTTGTGCACGTGAGAAGAACCTATGTCTCTCCACTGCAATGCTGAGCTTTTTGCCAAAATTCTCTTCTAAAGCTGGTAAGGCATCCTCATAAACATCAGCTTCATCACCTGAACCATCAGTTTCTCCATTTGCAGGTTTGGGTAGAGTCCTTAGTACTTTTCTGCTCTCAACACCTAAACAATTTTTTAATATGGCCAACTTCCTTTTGGCAATATACACGTCACCCCCAATTGCTTCAATGTAAGTAGTAAATTATTCTTTCCAATCATCCCAATCCATAAGGGGTGATCCTGGTTCTTGTAGAAAATGAGGCGGTGAAGGAATATTTTGTAGAGCCATTCTTTCTATCCCTCTTTTTTTTATTTTTATTATTATTGCCTCTCCAATAATAAAACGTCACTTAATTGCTTTCCTAGCACTGTCACTCGCAAATATAGTACAGTATGTAAATACCGAGTAATACCCCCAACCTATTCCTCAGTATTCAAATCCCCGCCCTTGCAGCAGTCCAATTCAGCAAAGTAACACCGGTACTCATAACTGTGTTGCTACTTACTGCCGAGCAGCTCACCTCCCCGTAGAAGCAGCCGAAATATGCCTTTATCCCTTGAAATAGTCCCAAAACCAAACCGGCAATGCCAACCCTCATAATACTAATGTATTGGCTACTTACTTCTGCGATGCGGTCCAAGCAAAAGCAGCAGAAATATGCAGGTATTTGCGGCGCAGCGAAATGGACGGCCTCACGATTAGACCACACTTCCTAAAAATGGCGGCACGTCAAGGAACGTCGACGGAATGACGCACGTTCCCACAATGCACCTGACATTTGGTTTGTCGCGTCTGCTCCGCTCTGATCCTGACTTGCCTTGTTGCGTCAGGTCAGCTCCGATCCTCATCATAGTTCGGCCAAAGAAGGAATCATCACGCGAAGCCTCCATGTTGCCATGGTTCCTTACACAGTGCTCCCGAATTGGTCAGAGCTACGTTGGTTCACGCGATGAGTGAAATTTGAAAATAAATATTTGCTAAATCTCTCCTCTGCTTCTTTTAACTCCGGTTACACAGTTTAGCACGTCACATCAGCTCACCAACAAATCCGGCATGACAAAGTCGTCGGTAAGAAACCAAATCCCAGGGGCATTGTAAACTGATATCCATAAATCGTCCGTAGTTGATTTAGAAAATCCATCAGCATGTCCAGTCTTCTTGGATGGCATCACATCCCATCCTCGTTGCCATTTTTAAGAAGAAAGACACCATTTAAATAGTAGATCTTGTTTTATTCTAGATCTCAGGAACAACCCCCAGGAGCACGCATAGCTCAGCTGCCAACCGTCCTATGGACCTCTTCTCAAACCCTCATTCCAGAACTTTGAAGTCCAGAGGCTGGCTACATCATCACATAGCAACCGTATCCCAGGGCAATACAATGCTGGCACATAACATTTACTAATAAAATACTAGGATATAACAATTTTTACATTTACTTCTTTCCCTCCAGTTTCCTTCTTTACCTCCACAGTTAAAATAATTTCTTGAATGCTCTCACAGCTAGCTATTGTTAACTTCTTGATCAACTTGTTGAACCCTTCGTGTATCCCTGACCTTAATCTTGGTTCTGCATACCTTTGCGAGATGTCCTCTTCTCCCACACTTCCTGCACACCATGTTTCTAGCTGCACACATTGTACTATACACGATGTGGCCTGGAGCACCACATCAGAAACACTTTATTTCTCTCCAATTTGTATTTCTTTGTCTAATCTCTACTTCTCCCTTGCTTTTCTCTTCGCTCAACTTCTTAGTATCTCTATTTTTATCGTTACTTAACTTCACTAACTGCATATCCCCAATCTCACCAATGATGCTGTCCTTTTTCTCATTGTTGGTACCATCCATCTCCTTTAACCACATTGCTGTATGCTCCATGCCTTTGCCAATTTGAATTGTTTCCTCCAAATTGGGGTCCTTCATCAACAACCTCTCTTTGACCCACTTATTGTTGGTGCATCGCATTATCTGATCCCTAATAAGAGAAGCTGCTAACTGTTCAAAGCGACATGACAATGCTAACCCTCTCATGGTTGCGACATAAGATGCTATGTATTCATCCACCTTTTGTACTCTGGAGAAGAATTTATGTCATTCTAGCACTATATGTAAATGTCCAGTATTTGTAAAGCGCGAACGATTACCCGAAGGTGTCAAGGCGCTGGGGGCCGTCGGGAAGATTAAGCCAGCTATTGCCCAGAGTCACATGGTGCTGGGCTGATCTGCCGCTGGCGCCGGGGATCACACCCCTGGGTTCCGGAGTCAGTCGCCCTTGCCGCTGCGCCACAACTCTACCTAAATGGTTTTAGGAGTGAACTGAATATCTAACATCTGCATAGACATTTCGAAAACATTGGTTGGTTGCCCATCACCCATAACCAATGATACCTCCGGTAAGTCTTCATAAATTCTTCTTTCTTCAATACCTAAATGATGAAGAAGAATTGCCTGACATCTGGGTGGCCCATAACAATCCCCACTAGGGGCTAGCATGTACGTGAGAAATAGTTTCTTCCATTGCTTCCAAGTGTCAAAGCTAGGATTACAAATCAAGTCGTTTGATTCCTCACCTTGCAGTTTTAACAATACATTGATGCAATTACACAAAGTGTCTGGAAACTGTTGCTAATGTCACAAATCGAAGACCCATTTTTGGATGCATAAGGTAGGTAGAATAGATTTTGCATATTATATGGCAGCTGCCCTTTTGGATGATTTAGCCAATTTCTATTTCTTGGAGTTGAACAGGTTTAGTGCGAATCCTCGCCTAGCTTAAGGGCTAGAGCAGTCGACCTCGAGGCTGGGGAACCCCGTTCGAGTCTCGGGAGGGACCCACTACGACCTCTGATTCTGAGCAAATCAAGTAAATGAACGTACCCGTGTATTACACAACTGGTGCTCATGTACAGCGCTCTGATACCTTGGGGTCGAGTTCGCGCTAAATAAAACTTAAAGAAAAAAGTTTGAAGTGGGTATCTGGGGTATAGAAAAACAGAGTTTACTTTATTCCGCCCTGCCCGCTAACAATCACCAACAATACTCGTTCTAGAATGTTGCTTGCTTTGTTATGTCTGCGGGTGTTTTTAGGTCTCGCCTACGCAGCGCGCATGCGCTGCATAGGAAAAAGACCTCTTGTAATCGATTCCGTTTTGCAGTGAAAAACGTGCACGCGTTGCATTGCTTTTAATGGCAACGCGTGCACGTTTGGCGATTCCCTTGCGGGAGCGAGCTTTAAAACCATCTGGTTTTAATTAACAGATGGTTCCTGCTCGCTCCCGCAAGGGAAACAGGCGCAGGCCCCCTCCTCTCTCCCCCCCCCCTGCTGCCTCCTCCTCTCCTCGTCAGCGCGAGGCGCGCGCGCTTGTTTATATTTCCCCGGCTTGTAACTCTACATTCACTGTGCAGACACCATATGGTTTGCCGGGGATGGTTACAAATAAACATAGTTTGAGGTCACATAATTACACCGGAGATTATGGGATTATTGGTAAAATTTTGTTTCGGAGTGTGTGTTTTTCGGAGGGCTTGAAGAAGGGCATTTGTGAACATGTAATGACTAAGTTATCCTGTTCTGTCATGGGTTAGAAAACATTCTAAGTTGCATAAAAGTTATACAACACCTCTGCTGTGAGCCTCTTTGGGTTGTAGGATACTGCGTTTGTCTCCGACTTTGAAAATCCCAAAATTGTTCAAGTATTTCAAGTCACCATATTCGTGAATGTTTACATAGATATGGGAGCTTTACTTCAGCTTAAGGCTTGCGTTTTCTCTCCTTGTGGCTACATTTGTTGCGATGGTGTACGGAAAGAGGTGTGTGTACATCCCGTGTTATGTTTATGTACTGATGGAAAAGTTAATCCTATGTGGAGGCTTTCTGACACAGGAAAGTTTTGCTGATAACTACATGGAGTACATATTCTAATTTTAATAAAAGGTACCTAATAACCTATGACAGATTAGATTCTATTGTTTTTGGAAGATTAGAATAAGAGATATAGTAACAATTTTTCTTTATTCGTGTGATATATAGCTGCATGGCGTATTTATAACAATACTACGAAACGCTGTGGTCGCTTACTTGGAGGCTCTATGACCCCTGTTGAACTTTGTCTTTTAAGGTAAATATATTAGGATGTTGACTGCAAGTATTGAATGTATAGAAGGGTGGATGAATGAGGACATCTCTCTGGGTTGGTGGCATGTTGACAGTGTAGCAGGAATCTTGGGGGTATGCAACTAATTAATGAGTATGTCGTTCTCTCTCCTTGCCTTTCTTTTTAGATTCTTGGAATAAAGGAATTGATTTTGATGGTGGGAATATATATAGATATCTTTTTCCTGATGAAGGTGTTGGTCGATTATCTATGACCTACCGAAACGCGTCGATGCTCTCTTAAGTTGTGCTGTGTAACTACAAGGGCATATTGTCAGTTGAGACAAAAAAAATAAAAAAATATATATATGTACAACTGTATATTCTCTTCCATTGTATGACCCTGATTCATTGTTTGTGCCAGCCATATTATTTCTTTACTGTAGGAAACGTCTTCTGTCTACTACTTTTTTTCCTACCTTTATTCTCGCTTCCCCTTGTTTTTAACATGTTGTGCTGAATGATTGTTGCGTAATTGTATTTACTGTATTTTTGCACATTCTTTTATACGTTGATTGTAATGAAATTTTTAGTGTACATGATGATATGAAGCTTTTTATTAACTGTATTGAATAAAGTATTTTTAATCTTTTCTTATTAGTGGTATATATACTTCTTGTGTGCACTGTCGATATATTACTAACCTAAGAGATCCTCTGACTGTGGATGCTGTCGTATGTGTGAATTGGTTAAAATTATTTCGAAGAAAGATCTTTTTTTATGACTTTGTCTTGACGGTACCCACTTTCTTCGTGCGTTGGGTCCCTCTCATTTATTTGAGACTGATGGAAAAGTCACCAGCAACAAAGGGCTAGGGATGCAAATCAACAGGATGTTTTGAGTTTTTAGCTGGCCAGGTTGTGGTGCGATGTTTCGTGCTGTAGCAATATTCTAGTTTTGTCTACGCTGACAATTTCCAGCTTTGTAAAAGAAGAAGGCTGGGCCGCAGCCGACTGGAATCTAGAAGACACCTCCTGGGGACATGGTGTACACAGCCAGGGCCGGACAGAAGCTGGAAGAAGTTCGCTGGCACAATAACAAGCGTACTGGTGGCAACAAAAAGTCTGTTGAAGTGATCATAAGGCAGCGAGAGATACCAAAAACATGCACAAAGATCAGCTTAGGGTCGGCCCTCTTACACCACTAGCTTCTCAGAGTCAAACTTCTTCAGACTTAAAGAGAGTGTTGTTCAGATTTTGGACTAAATTAAAGGCGTATTTCAGTCTCATGGTTGTCTAACGACTATTAGGTCTATCAGTCATCCTGCCTTTTGGGAACTTCGTATTACAGTACATGGCAGGTGAAGTGATGCATCCATGCAGATCAATGGAGGATCATTTGTGCTCCTAAAGGTGTCCCCCCACTCCTGCTGCGCCTAGAATCACTTTGCACTTTAATATGATTTACACCCAAATGTCATACTACAATGCTGGCTAAATTGCATTTGGCACCTAAAAGTGATTTCACACCTTCATGTGATTTGTGCTCTTAAGTATTTTCCACAATCATACCCTCATGGTGCTGTCAAACAACTGTGATATTAGAATGCAGCACAACCTGCTACACCTTATGTGACATCTTGCTGCCACATTTTCCCTATGTGCCTAGTGATTGTGAAAGTGGATTCGATGCCACAAGCCTCACAACTTTGGATCAAGTGTAATTCTGCAACTAAATGCATCCCCACACTCCTGCTAACGTACCACGGATGATTTTGCACCTAAAAGTGATTTTTGCACTCAAATGCGATTTTTAATCCAAAGGAGATTTTCCTCCTGACTACTCTATGTGCTCCTAAAAGTGTTTACACACTTCTGCTTATCTTACACCTTAAAGCAGTTTGGCTCCTTTAAGAGACAAACAGCTATAGGGTGTAACATAGTAGTACCTTTCTTTGCACCTTAATGTGTTGTCAACCAAATGTAATGTCTTGCTCTTGCACACCATTTATACCTAATGGTATATTTTACTACGTTTTCAGTCTGTACTTAGCGGTTTTGCACTTAAATGATGCCTCATTTCAACTGACTTTACAGTAATGCAACTAAATGTGATATTTGCTCCTAAAAGTGTCTCACCGTTCCTGCAGATGTTGCAAAACGGTTGGTCTCGCACTGAAAAACACTTTGGTACCTGTGTGTTTATCCTGAGGAGTGTTTCCACACAGCTGCTGATTTTGTACCCTAATAGGTTTGCACATCTTAAAATAACTTTTACTCCCATAAGTTTTTTTAGGTCTCGCCTCAGCGCGCATGCGCTGCATAGGAGACCTTTAGCGTCGTTCAGCTCTTTTTCGAAGCACATACTCGTGCTTGTGGCGGCATACACCTTGCGGGAGCGCGCAGGGGCGCGCTACAGGCACGAGTATGTGCTTCAAAAAAGAGCAGACTGCGCACGCACGCACACACGCACGCACCACTCCCGGGCTTGATAAGATAAGAGTTTAACGTGTTTTCTCAGGTGCGTTGTAATCCTTACCCGATGTGCTGTCTCTCTATCTTAATTGAATTACTTTAAAATGAAATCGATTAATATAAATTAGCAGTAACGAGCACAAGCACGAGTGCTTTAAAACAGCTGCTGCTTGTGCTCTTTTGAAAGATGGGAAATTACAGGTTTTCGGAACATGCGGTTTCAAGTCTTCACTATAATTGTTTCTTTTATTTGTTCTGCATGTATTTATTTGCATATAATAATGTTGTATCCTCAGAGCATTAGGAATAGCCACAAATCGTTAAACTCTGCAAACATGTACAGGTTTTATATTCGAACCATTGTCACAATGAAAGTTGAGCTTTAGAGTACTCACCCTAACTGCAAATGCCTTGCATTAATGGCTGACACTCTCACTGACTATCACACTCTCTCTGACACTCTCACAGACTCTCACTCTCTCACACTCTCTCTCACAGACTCTCACTCTCTCACACTGACACTCTCACTCACACTCTCACTCTCACTCACACTCTCACTCTCACTCTCACTCACACTCTCACTCACACTCACTCTCTCACTCACACTGACTCACTGACTCTCTCACTCACACTGACTCTCAATCTCACTGACAGACTCTCCCACTCTCACTCTCTCACTGACTGACTCTCCCACTCTCTCACTCACTCTCTCTCTCTCACTGACTCTCTCTCACTGACTGACTCTCTCTCACTGACTGACTCTCTCTCACTGACTGACTGACTCTCGCTAAAAGACTGACTGACTCTCGCTAAAAGACTGACTGACTCTCGCTAAAAGACTGACTCACTCTCGCTAAAAGACTGACTCACTCTCACTGACTGACTATCCCACTGACACTCTCTTTCACTCACTGACTAACTGACTCACTCTCTCACTCTCATTCACTCTCACTGACTGACTCTCACTCTCACTGACTGACTCTCTCACTCTCACTGACTGGCCGACTCTCTCACTCTCACGGACTGACTGACTCACTCTCACTGACTGACTCTCTCACTCTCACTGACTGACTCTCTCACTCTCTCTCACTGACTCTCACTCTCTCACTGACTCTCACTCTCTCACTGACTCTCACTGACTGGCTGACTCTCTCACTCTCACTCTCACTAACTGACTCTCTCACTGACTGACTCTCTCTCACTGACTGACTCTCTCACTCACTCTCACTAACTGACTAACTGACTGACCTTCACCCTCCTATTATTTATTGCCCCCATAACAAAACAAGCATTGGCATAGCCAATAGGTCTCGCCTTTGGGACCTTATAAGTGTTTAGCCATGCAACAGTTGATGCTGTTGTACCAATTATATTGTGCTGCATAACTAAATACTTATAAGGTCCCAAAGGCGAGACCTATTGGCTATGCCAATGCTTGTTTGATATGTACTGGGACATCTTTCGTCAGATGGACCCTTTAAATCTCAAGGAATGCATTAGTAAGAAAATTCAGCTTAACCGTCCCCACGACCTCTATAAACTCCAATGTGTGCTTCCTGCAGAGAAACCAACCCCGAGGGTAATGACCAGGATTGCATTTATGAAACGGAAACGCATTTGCTCTGATTTTGGCCTGGACTTTTTCAAAGCCACCAGCTTATCGGTGAATGCTCTTTTCGCACAATAAATCAAATAGAGGCATTTCCAGGCCTTGCTTACTCATCACTCGAAGAGAACTGCAGGAGCAGCATCTGCATACAATGGATGGGGGTGCCTTCGTGTAGGGCACTTACACCAGGGCTTCACGAGCTGGTAAGCGAAGAAAGATGTGCAGACAATTACCATACTCATCTGTGAGGAAATGAGCCCTCCACTTAATATCGATTTGGGTTGGTTTTGAACGTTCACCTACATTTTAAGAAACATTTTCACGTCCATTTTTGTCACGTAAGCCTTTTCGCTGAAGGCTGGCAAGGGTCTCCTGGCCGCCAAGGGTCTCCCTGGCCGCCAAGAAATAACAGCAATGAAGCGCAATTTGTTTGGCATTAGACGTTGGTGGGGCCATGCGACTATTTGGGAACCTGCTGAGAGGGCTTTATGAAACTATAAAGACGTAAGTTGCTTTGAGTTTGTATTTTTCGCCTTTTCGTTCCTGCTTTCAAGTTTTTGTAGTCTTGCAGCAAGCGGCTGCTGGGCGTGATGCTTCATACCTGCAGCTCACATGTATTCTCTCTCCGTGTACACGTGAGTGAGTACCATCAGACCTGCAGACAGAGACGTTTTAAGGTATGGGCAAAGTGGGCTCTGGCCCAGGGCCCCAGCCTTTCAGGGGCCCCCCTGATAGATCCAGCTCTGTTCTCCAGACAGTCCTGCCCTGATGACCCTGAATGATTCTTAAAGTTAGGCTGTTTTAAATAACACTTTCTTTTAGCTTACTTTTAATAGGGGTGATGTGTGGGAGTCTTTTACAGACAGTATGCAGAGAAATGTTGTGCTTATGTTTTTCAACACCATGCAACATCCATTAAAAAATTTCTTTTTACATCGAAACAGAACTCCACATTAAGAAAGGGCAGTGGCTCACAGAGATTATTTGCAGTAATATTAGTGAGCTGCTGCTATATTACAATATTGATAACATGCATCACTCTCCCTGAATATTAGATGGAAACACGTTTAGAATTTGGACTAGTGTGCCTGGCAGGGTCAGTGACTTAGCCAAAGACAACATGAAAAAGCTTAAATTGGATCATAAATTGAAAGCTGTTCAAAACAGAGGCCCCCAAAATATGTTTGGCTCAGGACCCCCCCAATCCATAAGGGTTCTTAGCAGGGAAGATAGAATTTGTGCAACATTTAGGGGACCTACGATGGTCAGATATGCTCTATTACTTACTGGTAATCTTCATTACTCCAGGTCCCGTTGTCCTCGTCCCATTCATGACGAGTGGAGATAATCATCTCCCGACAGAAAAAAAGAACAGAGGAATGCTGGGACCCGCACCCCAGCCCCTCCCACTTGGAGTACATAAGCAGTACTTACCCAGCATTCCGCTTGAACTACCAAGCCCCCAACAGGAAGGCCGGCCGCCTGGGAGGGAGGGTGGGCGTAATGAATGGGACGAGGACAACGGGACCCGGAGTAATGAAGATTACCGGTAAGTAATAGAGCATTACCCCCAGGTCCCTCCTGTCCTCGTCCCTTTCATGACAAGTGGAGAATACCAAAGCAGAAACCCGGCCTTCCAAAACCCCCAGCACACCTACGAAACCACACCAAAGGCAGCAACCCAAGGGAAGCAAAAGGGAGAACCGCAGAAAACACCAGGCAGAGCACCCGGACAGGAAAGCATCCCACCAAAGCAGGGACGCATCCAATAAAAACAACGGGAGACGACCAAGACTAAGAGCAAGACAACCCACAGAGGACAACCAGCACACACCAGGAGCACCCCCCGAACGAACAAGGAAGGGGGAAGAACACGGCAAACCAAAAACAACAGAGGCCGCCAACAACAAAGGGCAGCAAGGAGGCCACCCAAGAAGACCCCAGCAGCCCAACCGGCCAGCAAGCCAGAAACGACCATCAGGGACCCAACCAAGGACCGGAAACCGGAACCAAGGAAAACAGAAGGCGACAGCAAGGAGGCAGCCAACCAGAAAAATGAGAAACAGAGCACCCAGGCCAACAAAAGGGAAAACCCCAAACCGCCAGGCGGAGGGGAGCAAGCCAAAAAAGGTGACCAGGCCAAAAAAGGGGAGCCGAAAAGGAGGCACCCCAAAGAGACCCCAAAGGCAAAGCCCCAGAAGGGCAACAGGCACCAAAGCAACCAACATTCCGGACCGCAGCGGGCCAGAGAAGATGAAGCCCCAACAGAACACGTCCAAGGGTGCCCATCGGACACAAGGCCGAGAAGTCCTGCACCACCAGGCAGGCACTCAGGACCAGTCCAAAAAAGGAAAGAGGACAGGGCCAGCCAACAGAGAAAGGCACAAACCCAAAGAACCAATTAAGGGCAGGACCACCCAGACCAAACCAGAAAAAAAGAGGGGGAAGCAACGGCCAGGGAGGACAAGCCCCCAAAACCCCACAGACGAGCACCAGGCCCCAGGAGAGAACGGCCAGCACCAACCACCAGAGCCGACAGACGCCAACCACCAAGCACCCAGCCCGGGAGGCGGAGACAGGGTCCAGGGACAGGCGAAGAGAGAAGGCCAAGGCACCCACAAACAAAACTGGGGAAACAGGAACACAACCCCCGGAATGCCACCCCACAAGGCCCCAAGAGCCAGAAGGGGGCAGGCCCAGCAGAGACCAGAACCCCAGGAGGGCCAAACACCACCCACAGAGCATGGCCCCAAACAGAACCAGGGCCCGACAGGAAAAGCCAGAGCAGCAAAAGCCGACAAGACCAACCCCAAGGCCAACAAGACCAGGGGAAACCAAAGAAGACAAGGGGAACTAGAGGGAGACCCAGCCCCAAACAACACAGCCCCAGCAGAACACCCCAACCGCAAACCCTGGGTGACAGAGCAGGAAGCCTCAGCCTTCAGAGAAGGCACACACCGACCACCAGAGAAGAGGCGCAATGGGCCCAACCAAGGACCAGAGAACCCTAGACAACAGCAAGGAAAACCCCAAGCGAGCCCCAACATCAGCAGCAGACGAGCCAAGACCAGAAACGGTCGAAAGAACAGGCCAGCCAGAGACAACCCCAAAGAGACCAGGCAGACCGCCGACCAACAGACAGGCCAGCAAAGACCGGGGGCCAACAACACGGACCCACAGAGGCCCGGAAGGGGCAAGACAGGGCCATCGCCACAGCCCGGAAACCTCAACCCCTGAGGAGAGGTAAAAGAAACCCCATAACTATACAAGCCAGAGAGGCAACAGAAGCCAGGGCGGAAGCCAAGCAGACCGCCCAGGCCCACAAACACCACGGCCCAGCACGCATCAAGGTAGGGCAGGAGCAGGGGGAAAACCCCCAGGGCAGAACCAAGGCAACAGAGCACTAAGCAGACGGGAAGCCAGGGCCGAAGCAAAGCAACCCGCCCGAACAGAAGGACGGAGCGGCCCAACCCACACCCGGGGAAGGCACCAGCAGGGCACAGGCAAAGGCCAGGGAGGGCTAGAGTAGTCAGAGGCACAAGCCCCCCACCCCACACAAACCAGAGCAGCAAGCCCCGGGAAACCAGCAGCCAGGCAGGCAGAAAACCAAGGGGCAAGACAAACACCCTTTGAGCGCACCCCCAACAGAGGGAGGGGGGAAACACAGAACGACAGACACCGCCAACGAGAGCGGGCCCAAAAGGGGGGGGCATGCAGGGAAGACAGGAGCGGCCGCCCAGGCAAAGACCGGCACAACCGAAAAGGGGGGCAGAGGCAACAAGGGACAGGACCACCCCACCCTCACAAGGACCAGGACACGACCGCTGAGGGAACAGCCACCCACAGGCAGAGACCACGGCAGCCAGAGACCACAGCCGTTCCAGAAGCCCAAAACCAAAAAGAGCGGAGGAGATCAGAGAGAGAAGCAGCCTGGGAGACCTGGGAGACTCCTAACCAGGAAACAACCAGACCAGACCCCGCCGAACGCCAGAGGGCAGAGGAGAACAGCAGACAGCAGAAGCCCAGAGCCCCAGGACCACCTAGGCCGGCACGAGCGGGACACCAACCAGGCCAGACCCACCAAAAAAGGGCCGAGACCAGAGCAGACCAGGGCCTAGCAAAAAAAACCCAGCCGGAGGCAGGAAGGGCACTACGAAGAAAAACACCCCCAAAGGCACCACCGCAGGAGTGATAAACCCCACAGCCCGTGGCAACCCCATGCGGACACGCAAACAGGGAAGGACCAGACCCAACCCAGCACAACACCCAGAAAGGAGGCAAGAACCGGGGGTGGAGAAGCCAGACAAAAGAGGGGCCAGAGACCCAAGAACAGACCAACAGCCCCGCGGACCGGTGCACCAGAACAACACCACCCGCCACCGGCGCAGGACCCGCCAGAGAGCAACAGCCCCAGGCAGCCAATGCGAACAAAAAAGCAACAGGCAGGAGCAGGGCCCAACAGGATGCAGGGGCACAACCCCACAGTACCAGTAACCCAGGCAGGCACCCAGCCAGGGACCAACCGGGCAAGAACAAGCGGAGGGCATGCGCACCAAAGGAGGAAGCACACACAAGAGGAAAGGTGGCAAAAGGGCGGCAAGGAAAGCGACCAGGCAAGGAGCCCAGACACACAAGAGGACCAGCCAGGAATCCGCAACGCCAGCCACAAAGGCAAGACAGAAGACGCAAACCGCCACAACACACAGCCCACGCAGGCGGCAGCCCAACCTGGACAGCCAAAACTGCAATGTGGCACGCATCCAGATAGGGGCGGGCCCGCAGACTCCGAACAAGGCCCCCCCATCACAAAAGAGACTAAAAACAAAGCGGACGCCCAAAGAGCACCCCAACAAAACAAGAGATGTGGCATAGGCCAGGCGAAGTGTACAGCAACAGCACACTAAGCAAGCCAGCCAGAGCGGAACACACCCGGGTGGAGGGGCCAGGAGACAGGAACAAGCCCCACCACCAGGCAGCCCAATGCGCATCACCAGGACCCACACCAGGGCATGGAAGGTAAAGGAACAGAAGAGCCCGATGCACCCAGACATCCATGAAGAGACATCCAAAGGAACAGGAGGGTGAATACGCTGCCAACACAAGGAGAAAACAGCACCACAGCCCACTCCAGCGATCCGAACGCAGGAGAGGAGCAACCGCACAGAGCAGCAGCCAGAGCACAGCCCAAAAGGAGGACACAGACACAGCTATGCGGCCCTCACCTGGAACCAGGCCCCACCCAGCCAGCAGAAGGCGCATTCCCAGGACCCACGCCAGGGCAGGAGAAAGCAGCACCACAGGAGTGCTGCAACAACACAGCACGGAGCCCCAACGCATACAAGTATGGCAGCAGTGACAATACCGGCAAGGACACCGGTGTAAACCCGCCGCGCACAGCAGGGCACGACCGGCAGAAAGAGAGCCACAACATCGAAGAGGAGGCCAAAAGTGGCGAAATAGCTCAGCGGCAGAGTGCATGCCCTTACAAGCATGAGGCCCCGGGTTCAATCCCTGGCACCCACAGGCTTCCCCATGCACAGACTAGAAGGCTAGCCCACCCACGCGCGCAAGGAAGAGATACCGCAGCAAGAAGGCAGAAACGAGCACCGGAGCAGAGGCATACAAACAGCCCTCCAACAACATGTGCACAGCAGGGAGAAAACAGAGACCACTACGCGGGACTCACCCGGGGAGGGCGGGAGACAGAAACAAGGCCCCCCCTCTGCCGCCAGTCAGCCCAAGGCGCATCCCCAGCCACGACACCAGGGCAGAAGCGGAGAAGGCATCCAGCAATCGCGGCGCGTCTTCCACCAGGCCAGGCCACCGGAAGACGCGCCCTCCAACCCAGAACTGACCGGGAGGCCGGCGCACTAGCTGCTAAGGGCCGGCCGGTGCGCACCACAGCCGATAAACATCCAAGCCTCCTGGCAAGCCCAGCTGGTCGGGAGGAAGGACACACCCCGTCCAGGACAGCCAGGCAGCCAGATGGGGAACCAAGAAGAACGCCACTCAAGCCCAGCAGGAGCAGCACCAGCACCTCGTCCCATTCCTTTTGACAGACAGAAAAAAAGAACTTGCGGAATGCTGGGTAAGTACTGCTTATGGACTCCCAGTGGGATGGGCTGGGGTTAGGGTCCCAGCATTCCCCTGTTCTTTTTTTCTGTCAGGAGATGATTATCTCCAATAGTCATGAATGGGACGAGGACAGGAGGGACCTGGGGGTAATGCGCCATGAGCACTGTACACAACACCATTCACTTGGTGAGAGCCTTCCCCTGGAAGACGATTCACCGTTCAATGTCACCCTAACTCTCTCATGACTTCCTTTCAGTCCTAGCAGGGATGACTCCAATGACAGCTCACCCTGCAATTGTTATAGATGGAGAACAGCTTCCTGAAAGCTTTGTAATCCTTTGCAACCCACGCAAAGTGATTTGAAACCAAGTATCTGTGAGGTACTCACAGTATATTTAAGTGTTTTAAAGGACTGCAGAAGATGAACTACGTTGAATCCCACAAGATCGTAGACCAGTCACAAAATGGTTTCCGTGCTGATCACAGCACCGAGTCTGCCCTCATTGCTGCCACGGATCATATCCGCATGTAGGTAGATCAGGGTGGTTCGGCGGTGCTGATTATACTCGAACTTTTGGCGGCATTCGATACCGCTCTTCCAATACGTATGGTTCAACGCTTGCGGGAAGTGGGAGTTTCGGGAAAGGATATGCAGCTTCTCCACTCCTTTATGACAGGGAGAACAAACATCGTTAACTGCAGAGGTTTCAGAGTTAAGGCTTTTAGCCTACCTTGCGGGATTCCCCAGGGCTCATTGCTAAGCCCCACCCTCTTTAATATTTACGTGACCCCTCTGGCTGAGTTGGTGAGATCTTTTGGGTTCCAGGGGATTTCTTATGCAGACGACATGCAAATAATTTTTGCCATCTCTAATGATTTGCAACTGGTCGCAGAATAATGTAACCACTGCATGGCAATCACTATCGGCTGGATGAAGAACAATTCCCTTAAGATTAATGCCAATAAAACCGAGCTTCTAGTCTTTGGTCCTCAGAATTCTATCTGGTCGAATGCCTGGTGGCCGGCAGACTGTGGTCCTCTCCCCATCCCGGTTAGGACAGCTAAAAACTTGGGGGTCACTTTTGACGAAGGTCTGACGTTTGATGCTCAGGTCAGCTGCACTGTAAGCACCTGTTTCTACATCCTGAAAACTCTTAGGAAGGTGCTCCTGTATATTCCATCTAAGCTGCATCGACCCACCATCATTGCACTAGTCACTTCCCGGCTTGATTACTGCAATGCGTTGTACCTCAACATCAATGTGGCCTCCCTGAACAAGCTTCAGGTCGTTCAGAACGCAGCAGCCAGGCTGATCCTTAATATTCCTAAGCATCAATCAGCCAGGGAGGGGATCCCCGCTCTGCATTGGCTCCCCATTAAGAAGCACATCTTCAAAGTCCTTAGTACGGTCTATAGGGCCTTGCACAGCAAAGGCTCGCCACAGCTGAAAACCATGTTCCAATGGTACACCCCCGGGAGGACCCTGAGATCCTCCTCCCAGAGAAAACTGATCTCACCTTAATTTCGCAGGGTCAGATGGGGCGGACGCTCCTTCTCTGTGGCAGCTGTTAAACTCTGAAACACCTTGCCCCCCATCTATCTCTAATGCAGAATCTTATCCGGTGTTCAGAAAGCTGCTGAAGACATGGCTTTTTTCAACTTAGTTGGCATATCTGTGCCTTTCTTTTCCCTCTCTGTCTGCCTAGCGCCTTGACACCCACGGGTATTAGTGCGCTTTATACATTTTTATCCTATTGTGTTCGAATATGAATATGGAGAACAGCAAGATGGCAGCACTTGCAGACTTGATTTGCAAAGACAATATGTAGCGCATTTTTGCTTTGCAGATTCTTTTTGCAGATTGTGGTCAGCATTGGCAAAAAGAAGAAAAAATACAGCACAAGTACGCATCCCCACGCATGCACACTTATGCGTCAAGACAGTGCTCATCTCCAGTGTCTTCACGCATCCGCAAGTTTCACAATGAACACAAATGCATATGTCATTCAGGTTTATATTTCTTTTCTAATTTACCGTTCCAAGATGGCAGACACTCATCTTGTAAGGATAACTTTAAACAAAAAACTAAAACGAACAGCCAAGTAGCAGTTTGAAGGAACTGGGTGCTCTACAAAGATTTTTTTTTAAACGTAATAAACATACAAGAGGATGTGGTGGAACAAGGATGGGCGAAGTTGGTAAATGCCTGCAGCGG
This sequence comes from Calotriton arnoldi, assembly GCA_963921515.1. Lineage (NCBI taxonomy): Eukaryota > Metazoa > Chordata > Amphibia > Caudata > Salamandridae > Calotriton > Calotriton arnoldi. The sequence continues at coordinate 98,747 of CAWUFW010016754.1, read as the reverse complement.
TTGACAGAGGAGGATGGGGGAAGTAATAAAAATCAGAGCAGGATGGGGTGGAGGAAGCAACAGACGAGCTGAGGGTCGTAGGGAGAGCAACATGGAGAGTGCACTGGGGAGCTGCGCATAGGGCAAAGGGGGCAAGAGCAAATGTGGTTTACTTGTGTTGCATTCACAAATGTTGTTCATCACATTATTACTTGCCATATTGGCTTTGCTAATGCTGAGAAAAAAGTAGCGAACAAGGATTGCTTTCTTATATAATGCAAATAGGAAAGGACTTGAGTGTGACCTACAGTATGATGATTGAGTGAACATTGCAGATGTAAAATATTCAGTCATGTATTCCAATGGGAATACTTCCTGGAAGGTGGAATGATACACTAAATAGCCAACAGCAAGAGTTGAGAGTAATACTCCTCTGGGTGGAGTCAAAGCCCACTCTATCATTATTTTAAAGAATTGATGAGAATATGTCAAAAAAGACAGCTGTGCTATCAAGTCAAACATAAAAAGTAGTTCAGTGAATGTAATCAGTGTAAGTCATTCAGTCAAAAGAGCAGTAAAGAAGCTATGATCCAGGGGAGGTACAAACACAAGCCACTGAATAAGAAGTAAGCAAATGGGATTGACAAGGAAGCCAACCAATGACAAGCAATGGGCTGAACCAAAGCCCACTGTAAATATTGGTGTTGAACATGATAGTTTTATTGACATCAAAAAGCACCCTGTAGACTTTTAAGTTGTTTCCACACAGAAATGGTGTTGCCACTGGCTTTATTTAGGAAACTCTGTAATACATGCAACCCCTGGCAAGCAGCTCAGTCAGTGACAGTTCAGCAAGAGCATAGAATTCCCAGTCTTCGAACTCTCACCATGAGGCCCGGTTGCCAGGGAACTCAATCAAGTAACAACAAGTGTACATGCATAACATATAACATATCTCCCTTTCTTGGAAAAGAAACACAATAACAACCGGAAAAATATCCTTGGAAACACAATAGGCTATATGCTCAATAGAAACCGAATCACAGTTCTAAATATATCATATTTTTTTCATGTGCAAACATAGTCTTTGTGCCAAGCTGGTTTTCTTCTGATCCGCCCTATCTTATTGTCCATCTCCTCCACACCAGCATCGTTTCCAGACATCTTCTTTTAACATTCCTTATCCAATCAAATTCTGCACTCTAGCGCATTGTACAATGCAACTTTCCTCATATTCCACTTTTTATCATTGTTCAACTACACACAGTTGCCACAACGTTTTCACTTCTTTGGGACTCAACCATTTTTAATACCCTATTCTCACATTACCTGCTTGGAGCACTCTTGCCCAATTACCAACCACAAACTTGGGTGCCTTACTTTTTAATTTGTCAATGTGTCTTCGCACATATTTATCCTGCTATCTAGCCATCTTCTCTTCAAGTTCTGTCTTATCGGCAACCCTCTTACATGATCTATTTATCCACGCAGGTGTCACCTTAGTTCAAGCTAGTCTACTTTTCAGCAAGAAGAAAGGTGTTTCCCCTGTGGCCATATGTGGTGTATTCCTGTAGCTCCACAACATCTCTTTGACTGCTGTCTTGCAATCCACTCTGTTTTCTCAGCCAACTGTACACACTCTTTCAACACCCAGTTACATATCTCAACGAGACCACTTTCCCTTGGATGATACACGGCTGTCCTATGATGAAACACACCTTCCTCTTTCAAAAACGACTGGAATTCCTCCACAACAAATTGTGGCCCATTGCCAGAAACAATACATTCAGGGTAACCTTCCCTTCTAAACACCTCCTCACAAAAATTGATGATACAGGAGAATCTCGTCTCTCTCACAAAAGCCCACTACTGGCCAATTAAAGGCATAATCTACCAAAACTACCACATATTCCCATCCATCCTTCTGCAACTGAACAGTCCACATATGTTGATTACCATTCTTTGCCAAGGTTCCTCTGGTAGCTTGGTAGGTGTTATGGGAGACTCTTCAACCTTATGGGACTTGTCACTGCACATGCACACTAAACAATTCCACACAAACCTCTTTATCTTCTTGTCCATGTACGGCCACCTGACGTCTATGCAGGCCCTTCTCTTCATACCCGACAAAGCCCCATTACCCTTATGCATTAGCTCCAATAATCTGGACTGGAACACTGTGGGCACCACCAGTCTTCCATTCCTTCTCAACACTCCATCCACCACTGACTATTGACCACACCATCCTGTAGTCCCCGAACTCTTTCCTTACACTCTCTGACTGACTTGTCGTACTGGACAAGCACGATATAAATTGCCTCAGAATATCATCCTCCAACACCGCTCGCTTCCACTCGTCCTCCGCAGTGGCTTCCCCACATGACTAACCTGCCACTCGTCACTGTCATCCTCTCTTCCACTCCCATCCTCCACTTGTAATGGTAAACTTGACAAACAATCCGCGTTCCGATTTTTGCTACCTGGGACATACTTTAATACAAAATTGTACTCCAGAAGGTGATACAACCATTTGGTAATCCTCTATGTTGCCATTCCAGCACCTTTGGTAGAGAACACATCATCCAGGGGCTTATGGTCCATACGCAATTCAAAGGTGGTTCCCCAGACATACATCCCACCAGCACGCTACCGCCTCTCTTTCAATCACCGAGTATGTTCCTTCAGCCCCCCCTTCAGCTTTCGTGAGGCAAATGCAACCACCCTCTCATAGCCATTCTACCTCTGCATCAACACTGCCCCAAGACCATGAGTGCTAGCGTCCACTACCACTATGGTTTCATCCTGTGGGTCAAGCAGCTTCAATGCCACTGCCTTTTCAATATCCAGCTTGCTTCCCTCAAACACCTCCTGACAATCTTGAGTTCATTCAAACTGCACTCCCTTCTTCAATAGTTTCCTCAAAACGTGCAATTTGGCCTCAAAATGCTGCACAAACATTTAGTAATACTCGGCAAGGCTGAGAAAGGAAGGAAGTTGCTCCTTGTCAGCACGAGAGGGTGAGCACTTGATTGCTTCAAGTAATTTAATCTTGGGTTTCACCCATTCTCCCAAGAACAGGCGTCCCAGGTATTTCACCTCCATCACCCCAAACTTGCGTTTGTCCATGCTGACCATCAAACCAGCCCTTAAAACTTTTTTAACACCACCTCCAGAACACGATTGTGACACTACATATCTGCATCCCACACCAAGATATCGTCCAGGAAGAACAGCAGGTTTGTAATATCCCTCAACACATTACTCATAATCCTTTGGAAGACCGTGGATGGCGACGCCAACCCTAACGGTATTCGCACAAATTGAAAAGCGCCTTTGGGTGTTATGAATGACGTGAAGTGTTTTGACTCGGGATGCAGTCGCACTTGGTGGTAAGCGCTGAACAGGTCTATAGAGGAAAAGTACTGGGCATCCTTAACCCTTGTGATCATTTTGGCTATGTGCGGCAAAGAGTGAAGGTCAGTCCATATATTCTCATTAAGGTCTCTCAAATTGATGCACATGCACAATTTTCCATTGGACGTACACACCAGGACAATAGGATGGAGTCACTCAGATGATTCAATAGGCTCAATCACCCCAGCCACAGATAAACGATCAAGATCCTCTTTGAGTTGCTGTCTCAGGGCCAGAGGAACATTCTACGGTGCTCAAATTTTTCTAAGAACCCTAATTCCTCGGTAGACAATCAGGGATACTTTGCACTCGATTTCAGTCTAACCACCTCCTCCGTAAGCAGGACCTGATCGGGTGATTGGGGTTGAGAATGATGACCAAATCCTTTTACTCTCTCCACCCCAAGAGCGTCTTCCCCTTCTCCACTACATACACTCTTCCTCTGCACATATATCCTTGTCGGCTATCTTTCAATCAAAGTATCCTACAAGAGGAAATTTCACACCACAATGCCCTTCTACTTCAATGTCAGGTGGGCACAATCTACAACCACCCAGACTCTCCCATACTTTGTCAATTATCGTGTACAGTGAATCCGCCCAAACAGTGACATCCTTCTTATTGACTTTCAAAATGCATTTGGGAGGGTGATACTCCTCTCTTATTTCGGCCACGACATCCTCGCAAACCACCGATTCTTCAACCCTGTCGTCTTCTTCATTCTCATCGGAGTATTCATTGTGCCATCACTCACAGCATTCACAACTTGTTTGGCTCCACTTCGCCCTTCAGACTTGCACACTCGGGGAAGTGCCCCGTTTTCTTGCAATTAAAACATTTTGCTTATACAGCAGGACACGCATCAGCATCTGCTGCGTACCTCGTGCTCCCGCATCTGTAACACACTCGTTTCTCCTTAGCTACTGGTGTAATGATGTATTTTATTGTGAACATTTGTAAAGATTTTAAGTAATTATACAATAAAGTTTTACTTACTTACAGGTGCCTTGCCGAATCCCTCAAGTCTTTTTTTCACCTTCTGTACTAAATTCACCTTGCTACACTCACTCTTCTCTTTGTGTTGACCCCCATTCACATCCTTTACATATCTGGATGTGTTTTCTACACACCTTGCAATATTTATTAGGCTTGGGCACTCCCTGCTGAACTGTCCACCGCTCCCTACAGTTAGCTGGTTTTCTGTATCATAACTTTTTTTTGTTCTTTTTAACTGTTTTCCCTAAACAGATTGTAAGAATAATAGGGCTCTACTCAAGCCCTTCTTTAGTTCTGCTTTCACTATTCCCTTCCTTGTGAAATACCTGCTGGCATAGTCCTTCTTTACTTTTCACTACCTATGTGTAACAGGCAGCCCATAGTCCTACCTCGCTTGCAACACCAGCTTGCTTCACTGTAGCCAGTAAGACACGCCTGATCGAGCAGGGTTTTCGAAAAATAAAACCTGCTCGGATTGAAACCCCTAGTAACATTTTCTAATTTTTCTAATAGTGTGCAGTGAAAAACGTGTGGTTTAAATAACTAACATCAGGGAAAATAATACTGCGCAAACGCGTACTAAAGCACTGAACTAGGCCGCAAATGCTTGACTAATGAAAATAAAGAGACTAATGCTGCTTTTTGTGCAAGTTATTAACGTTTGTCAAGAAAACATTAACATGGGTTGCGCATGGTTAGATGCAGCATTTGGGAGTGTGCGTAAAGAAAAGCATTTCAAAAAGAGTAATTATATTTGTTTTATTTTCCGTAGGAGAATGAGTTAAGCAAAAATGATTTTATTAACTGAAAAATCAAAAGAGAATGTGGAGGGAAGGCAAAGGCGAGCGACCTTCGAATTTATGTGTGCCTGCCAAAAGTTAAACGTGAAGACAAAAAACAATCGACAAGTGATGAACTTTTCCTCTTGAAGCGCACGAGTGGCACAAGAAGTAACAGAACTTGAAACATTAGCGGAGAGAGAAGGAAACTGAAGTCTGATATTTGTATACTTGTATTTCCTGGGATAATGTAGTTGTGATGTTGAAAAAAACAAACAATAGAACATTGAGTAAGATGGACAAGCCGAGTGTGGTGTGACAGTACACCCCCTTCCTTAACCAATCAAAATGTACAATTGTCTCAGAAACGAAGCAAGTGTGGGTTGGACATTTAGGTTTTAGGGTATAATTGAGGTGCCTTGGTGGTAGGGGTTAGGAGGTGTCTTCTTGCGATGCTGGAGGCGTTAGGTGTGATCGTCGCTGTCGTCGGTTTGCTGTAGAGGCCTACCTGTTTCTTCCTGTTCCTGATTCCTGACCTAGACTTTGCCCTTACAAATCTTCTTGAGGGGCCTTGCTGCTCCTGTGGCCAGGGAGTAGATTTCCTGTTCCTTCTGGGTCAGTATAGATAGAAACCTGAATTTGCATAATCATTTGCAAATGTATTTTGTCTCTGAAACTTTTCTCTCTTCGCCTTTCCACTCCTTCAATGCACTGTCAATGTGATGTGAATTTTGACATTTCTTTTGATAAATGTTTATTTGGTGATATTTCATGATTTGTACTGTGTATTAGTACTTTATGAGCATTTATTTCACATTATTTAGATAAACATTATAAATATACACACTGTGTTCGTCTTTATTTAGGGTGTGTTTATTGATTATTGCCTACAACTATTCAACTATAAAAAGATGTCATCGCCACATTATTTTTCTATGAGTAATGCAGGTGCGGTTGGAGATTGGTAAGTTAGGTCTGAACTTTGCATTTACACTGAACACAGCGCGAAGGGACTTTGTTGGGTAATGTAATTGGGCCTTGTTATTTGCAAATTTATTGATCCTTGAGCGCTGGATCAGTTTTGGTAGCAGAGGATGGTTCATATTGATTAGTTTGGCAATAATTATTGATTTTTGGTTATTAATATGAAAAGTTAGTGTTCGTTTTCTTTTCATGTAGTCTGGAAATACGGGTACGGAGTTGCCTAAGATCCTGGGATGATGTTATTTTAGCCTAAGGGGCAGAGGAATAGAGTGGAAAAGTATCACACTGCAGAAGTACTTTGTCTGTTGTCGTAAAATCAAACAGTGAGATGCTGTTAATGTTATTTTAGGGGTTTATTCTGTTGAGAAAAGGTTGTGTGAAATAGTGGAAAGTCCGCTTCTGAAATTTTGGCTTTACATCCCCAAAGGAGTACCAAGACTTTTTCACTTGAAAATTCTCTTCCGAAACTTTGGCTAGTATCCCCAGAAGAGTACCAAGACCTCTTTTCACTTGATTGGGAGTAGAGTAGCGCTGGTCGTTATTTTACTAGAAGTAAAAGAATTTCTTCGAATGATCAAACTATCTCTTTATTTAGTGGAGCAGACAAAGTAGCATTGTTTTGTGTTGTTTCTAACAAGAATTTAGTTAAGAAAAGCCTTGTAGTACATAGCCGTATTATTTTGTAAAGGGAGAGTCAGTAGCAGGAATTATATTGACGTCACAAAAAGCCGCGCTGTCATTGGTTGAGACAGTGGGCGCATAGTGAGCCGTGATTGGTTAGTTGGTGTGAGCCGCGCTGGCATTGGTCGAGATAGTGGGTGTGTAGTGAGCCGTGATTGGTTGGTTGGTGTGAGTCGCCCTGGTATTGGTTGAGATGCAGCGAATAGAGTGAGAGGATTTATGGAAGATTTCTCTTGTTTGTTTCTGGTTTATTTAGCAAGAAAAAGAGAGTTTATAATGAAGATGGTAAAAAGAATACAAGATTTATTTTTTTAAAAGGATAAGCCGATAGTTACTAGAGAGGGGCTTCCTGTACATCCTCCAAGATCACCTTCTTCTTTCATGATGTTAGAGCGTGGATATCATGCGTGTACATGGTTAGAGAATTGGATGGGTTACACGGAAGATGATGGAGTTTTAGCTTTTCCAAAGCATGGTACTTTTAATGTGAGGATATTGGAAAATTTGAGGAGACAAATGAATTCATTAAAACCAAATCCCAGACCTATGCAGTATGAGGAGCTTGAAGAATGGGAGCATGAAGCGTATAAAAGGGAGAGAGACAGGGATGGGATAAGATATAGGAATACATTGAGGAGATATTCAGAAGCTAGGTGGGATGATCAGATGAAGAGATGGAGAAGAGAAGTGATTGCGGATGGGTTATATCCAGTAATAGTTGCTGAGGATCAGGCTGGAGGAAAATGTAAAGAGAAAAAGAATAATGTAGAGACTTCAGAATTAGATATTGATCCAAATGAAATTGATGATGAATTACTAGATGAGATGCTATTAAAGAGACCTCCACCATATCAGGAGAGCCCGGATGGGATTTCTCCGAGTGCACCGTTAATTGAAATACAAGTTACACAAGTTACACAAGTTACACATGTTCTGGCAGTTTCACAGTCTTCATTAGGTACTCGAGAGTTACAGGAAAAAGAGATTGACATGTTAAACAGAGCAAGAGAGGAGTTGATTGAGAAGGGAGTCAGACAGGGCTGTGTCCTCGCCCCGTTCCTTTTCCCCATCTATACCAACGGGGTGGAGGCGGCCCTGTCTGGTCTCTCCCTAGACGTGCCGAAATTTGACAACATCTCTCTCCCAATTTTGGCATACGCTGACGATGCGGTTTTAATTGCCAGGACTGGGATAGCTCTTCAAAGCCTTATATCCTCGTATGCTTCATTTATGGCCTCATTAGACCTCAGGGTGAACGAATCTAAATCATTCATTATTATAGCGGGAGCTCCTAGAAGCGTTAAAACACCATATTTCCATCTGGCCTCAAAAAAAATCGAGGTAGTTGATTCCTTCCCATACCTGGGGATCTTGTTTGATAACAAGCAATCCTGGAACAAACTAGTGGCAGCAAGGGCCCTGGGTATGGAAAGAGGAACCCAAGCCATAAAGGGTTTTGTCAAAAAATTAGGCGCCAGCCCTCTTAATATAATAAAAAATATATACCAAGCTAAAACTAAGGCGGCAGCAACCTATAGGGCCGGAGTGTGGGGAATGGCCCAAATTGATCAACTGCAGATAGTGGAAGACACCTTTTTTAAGACCAGGGTCTCGCTACCACCTTCCACATCTAATTACTTCTTGCATCTCGAACTGGGCCTCCCATATCTGTCTGACTCTATCAGAATGGCACCCATCCTGTTGTGGCTCTCGATTTGGCGAAGGGCCACCGTCAACTTAACCCAACGTATAATTGTTGATTGCCTGGGGCTCGAGGGCCATAGCAGGATTGGCTGGCTCAGATATGTGGAGATTGAATTAAATGCAATAGGGCTGGGAGACCTCTTTAGGGACCCAACATCTTGTATCAAGGTCCCTAAACAGAAATTAATTGACCTCTTTTTGCTGAAGGCCAACCGTGACCGCAGGGAAAAGAACAGGCATTCCCAGGCGCTTGCAGTCTATGATAAAATTCCACCAAGAGCGGAGGAAGGCTACTGTTACCTTTCCTCCGTTACAGTAGCCCAACACAGATTTATTCTACTGCGCTTTCGCCTAAATCTAATTCCCTTGATGTTGGGGTTCCCAGAAAAGAGGTACAAGCATGCAGATCTATATCCCTGCCCCTGTGATAACTGTTCACCACAGTCTGACCTACATTTGGTTCTTTTCTGTAAGTTTTATCTTAATGAAAGGAAAAGGTTCCTCCTTCCAATTTTAAGGCAAACATTTTTTTTGCAATGCAGAGTGGCACTGCATTTTCTGAAAGCTCTTTCGAACCCCCATGTCTGTTATTTTGTAGCTTTCTTTTTATGGGCCTGTTGGAGGAATAGAAGGGCCAGGGGTTTGCTATCATGAATTATGAATCTTAATCTTCACGAATCAAATTGTACAGACGATTTTGGTTTTAATAACGAATTCAAAAAGTTTAATAAGGTTTTATAATTGTTTTATGTTTTTTTTAGTTAATGAGTTTTAATGTGATTTAATTGATGAACTTGTGCTTTTATGATCTGTCTGTACATAGATCGATATGTTTACATTCCTTGGTCAAGACAGGATATATTGTCTTTTACTAATGATTTCCCCAGATTGAGAGAGAAGCCTGTTGAGTGGTACAAACAGGTAGAGAGGTTTGTAAAGGTTTCAAAGGTCTTGTTGAAAGATTTGGATGGCTTATTTGACATTGTAGTTCCAGCTGACTTATGGACTGAGTGTAAAATTGCAGTTGATTGGCCAAAAGAGAAATATCCTAGAGATGTTAAAACAGGAGCACCTTCAGAAGAGGTGATGAAAAAATATAATCAGGTAATTACTTACTTGAAGGGTAAAATTTCTCCAAAAGAAACAAATTGGGTTAAAATTGATAGGACAACACAGGAGTCAAAAGAATCCTTGCATGCATATTATGAGAGGTTTTTACAAGTGTTTAAACAGTATAGTGGTTTTGAAAGTATAACTGACAAAGATATGGGACATTTTGTGTATAGGTTTGTATTTGGATTGAAACCTGAGATTAGTAATATGATTCAGCAACACTTGATTTGTTGGCAGAGTAAGACAGTGGATGAGATTTTGAGATATGCTAAGTATTGTAGTGATGATATTGAGTTGAGGCATAAAAAAATTAAAGGAGAAGATGATGTGGGCACAAGTGAAAGTGGCGCAACAGAAAGATGGGAATTATTTCAATGATTCTCAAACAGATTTTCAAATGAAAGGACAGAATCAGAATTTTCAAAATGGTCAGGTACCTAAAATGAATGGTTTATTAAATGGTGGAAAAGGTAGAGGTAAGAATAATAGAGAAGAAATGAAAAAGAAATATCCTTCTCATGCGTGCGGAAAGTTAGGACATTGGAAGAACGAGTGTAAGTCCTTGCTAGGAAATAATGGAATGATTCAAAATTTCAATCCGCAGATGCAGAACGAAGCGGTTGTGAATCAACAACAGCTGCAACAGCAACAGGTAGTTACACCACAGGTTCAACAAATAAAGTACCTCAAGCTCCTATGCCAAATAATGTGAATGCTCAGGTACAGAGATACAGTGCGAATGCTGGATTTCACTCGAGTGAACAAGTTGGTAAGAATCAGAATGTACAACAATATTGGTTGCAATGTCCTGAGAGTGATTCAGATTCATCTCAATGACGGTGCCTGAGGGGGGAGGAAGAGTGCGTGCTTGGCGCATCTCAAGTGGTAGATCAATCAGGTCCTTTTGTTGCTGGGAAAGAGGAAGGTAACAATATTACATTCCTTGTGGACACTGGTGCTACCCGTTCTACTGTAAGAGCAGCAGAAATTCCAAACCTACCCCTCTCGGGAGAAACTATCCAAGTCGTAGGAGTTTCAAATAAGTATATTAGAACTCCAGTGACCAAACCAATGGAGGTTCATATTGGGGAATTCAGAGATATGCATCGTTTTGTGGTATGTGACACGAGTCCAGTGAATCTTTTAGGTAGGGACTTACTTTGCAAGATGAATTGTACCATCTATTGTACACCAGATGGTATTGATTTTCAGACACCAGATGAAGATGTTGCTTTTAAAATGATGTTAGCAAAGCAAGGGACAGAAGTGAATGATTTATATTCATTACTCACATTTGAGGATTTGCCTAGTGAGTTGAGAGACACAGTAAGAACAGATGTGTGGGATTTTACAGGAAAAGAAATTAAACTGATGAAGGGTGTTGACCCTATTCAAATTACAGTAAAACAAGGTGCTGAGTTTCCAAAAACACCACCATATAAGATGAGTCCTGAGACTATAGCAGGAGTTATTCCTGTAATAGAACAAATGATTGAACAGGGCATTCTGAAAGAAATATTGGGAAGTCCTTGTAATTCACCTATTATGGGAATTAAGAAACCAAGTGGAAAATACAGAATAGTGCAAGATTTGCAAAAAAATAAATAAAATTGTGGTACCTTGCTGTCCAATAGTGCCAAACCCAGCAGTGATTCTTTACCAAATTCCTTGTGATGCGGAATGGTATACAGTGATTGATTTGTGTCAAGCATTTTTCTCGATACCTTTACATCCGGATAGCCAATATTTATTTGTTTTCCGGTTCGGAGACCGTGTTTTGGCATGGTGCCGAGTTCCTCAAGGGTATACAGAGAGTCCTTCAATTTTTAATCAGATTTTGAAAAAATGTCTAGAGTCATTGGTTATGCCGGAGAATTCAGTGTTAGTGCAGTATATTGATGACCTACTGGTGGCATCAAAAACACGAGAGGCATGTGTGACAGATACAATTTCTATACTGAATCATTTGGCAGAAGGTGGGCATAAAGTGTCACCAGCAAAATTACAATTTTGTCAGAAAGAAGTTCAATATTTGGGACACAAAATTGAAAAAGGAGCTAGGAGAGTGTTACAGGATCGAATCAATGTGATTTTGCAAATGGAACCTCCCAAAACACAGAAAGAAGTTTGAATGTTTTTGGGCATGGTAGGATATTGCAGACAGTGGATTAGTGGATTCTCACTGATTGCCAAGCCTCTACAGAGATTGACTCACAAAGATGTGACTTATCTGATTGAATTGGATGAAGAAAGCCTGAAAGCATTCATTTAGCTGTGAGATAGTCTTTGTCGAGCACCTGCGTTGGGAATGCCAGACTATACGAAAGATTTTGCATTGTTCTGTTGTGAGAGAGATGGGTGTGCGCTTTCAGTTCTGACACAAACGCACGGAATGACACGTCGACCAGTGGCATATTTTTCTGCTACTTTGGACTCCGTGGCTGCAGCATTACCAGGTTGTTTGAAAGCAGTGGCTGCTACTTGTGTGAGTCTTGAGCAGAGTAAGTCAATTGTAATGGGACATCCAGTGAAAGTATATGTGCCACACTCTGTTGAGATCCTATTAACTCGCACACAAACACAGTACATGACGTACAGTCGTTTGACTAAATACAAGAGAGTGATTCTGGGTGCTGAGAATGTGACAGTAACAAGATGTACAACATTGAATCCAGCAACTATGTTGCAGAGTTCAAGTTGTGAAGAATTGAGAGACGAAGCAGATCATGATTGTCTGGATGTGACAGAGTTGTGTACAGAAACCAAGACCTGACATAAAAGATACACCACTGGAAGAATCAGATTGTGTGATGTTTGTGGATGGATCTTGCCTGAGAGATGAAAAAGGTGTATTGAGTGCTTCATATGCTGTGTGTACAGTGGCTATGGTTCTTGAAGCATCCTGTCTAAGAGGGATAAATTCAGCACAAATTTCTGAATTAATTGCACTGACTAGGGCGTGCATAATTGCAACAATTTGAGAGTAACCATATTCACTGATAGTCAATATGGTTTCGGGGTGGTGCACGACTTTGGTCAATTGTGGATGCAACGTAGATTTCTGACTTCTTCAGGATCCCCAATCAGAAATAGTAAACATGTAAAAGATTTACTGAATGCACTACAATTGCCTAAAAAGATTGCAGTGGTTAAATGTTCAGCACATAAGTCAGGAAATGATTATGTGACCAATGGAAACAGATACGCAGACCAAGTGGCTCATTTCTGTGCACAAAATTCAATTTCAATAAACAGAGAAAAAGAGAAAAATAATACAAATTGTCACTTGATGTTCTCTGCAATAGAAATATGGGATGAAATTAAACAGTTGCAGGAAGAAGCTAGTGATGAGGAAAAAGAAATTTGGATTAAATCAGGATGTAAAAAGAGATCTGATGATGAAGTATGGGTGTATGTAGACGGGAGACCAGTAATGCCAGACTGTTTACTTTCACAGATGGCAAGGATGTACCATGGTTTAACACATGTTGGGAGAGATGCTATGATTAGACTCTTCAAACAGTCATGGTACAATCCAAAGTTCAGGGTCATTGCAGAGAGTCTATGCCAAAGATGTACAGTGTACCAGCAGCAAAATCCAGGTAGAAAGACAGTTGTTAGTTGGGGCAGAATTGGGAAAGCTGCAGGACCTTTTACTAGGTTGCAGGCAGACTTTATAGAACTCCCTCCTTGTAATGGACTAAAATATGTGTTGGTTGTTGTTTGTCTGTTTTCTCGTTGGGTGGAAGCATATCCAACAAGAAGGAATGATAGCTTAACTGTTGCTAAATTGCTGTTAAGAGAGATCATTTCTAGATTTGGATTTCCAGTCTCTTTAGAAACAGATAGAGGAACTCATTTTAATAATGAAATAATTTGGATGATTTGTGCAGCATTACACATTGAACAAAAGCTGCATTGTGCCTATCGACCAGAAGCATCAGGAGTGGTTGAGCAAATTAATGGCACTATCAAATCAAGACTGTCAAAAGTCTGTGCATCCACAGCACTGAAATGGCCAGATGCTTTACCCTTGGTATTGATGAGTCTGAGAAGTATACCTGATAAAAAAGACTGGATTATCCCCCACAAGAAATTATTATGGGGAGAGCAATGAGACAGCCAATTGTACCAGCAAACCAACTGATGAATATTACTGATGATCTGGTGCTTGATTATTGCAAATATTGGCAGATGTAGCGCGTTCTGTGTCTCATCAGGTTGGAGAAATTGCAACTACAACTCAGCAAGAACAAGCACATGATCTAAGTCCAGGAGAGTGGGTCCTGGTGAAGAAACACGTGAGAAAATCGTGTTTGGAAGCTAGATGGCATGGCCCTTACCAAGTGATACTGGTGACAACGACAGCAGTGAAGTGTGGTGGCTTACCAAATTGGATACATGCAAGTCACACAAGAAGTCCACTTGGAAGACAAGAAGAAGCAGAAAGTGGAGAAAATGAAGTTGTAGAGTCTGAAGTTACAGATTCTGAAGTTGAACCAGGAACAAGTCGAATAGAGTGGGCACCAGCTACTGGGTCTCAAAAGACTGCTGTTGAGATAGAAAAAGAGAAAGTGAATCAAGAGCAAGTACAACAGAAACAAGCATTTGCAATGCAATAGGTCTCGCATTTACGCGAGTTTGAGCTATTGGCATTGTAAATGACAATGCCTTTTATTTACGTTTTGGGTTTTAAAACATAAATAAAATGCATTGTCATTTACAATGCCAATAGCTTAAACTCGCGTAAATGCGAGACCTATTGCATTGCAAATGCTTGTTGGCTTTGTGGGTCTGTTTTATCATCTGCTGGGTTATTTTTTACTGTTGATTTCCCTAATATCAAAACAAACATTGCCTACAGCAAGCTCAAATCCATGTAGTTCCCAAACCTCGCAAAACTTTTACAGCGTGTCTTTACGAGTTCAAAACTGCCCCAAATTTCAAACATGGGCCACTTTTTTTTAGTTTTCTAATGCACTGTTGGGGGGGGAGGGGGCACTTATATTTTGGTGCCCGGTAGCATTTTCTGTCCCCGTCAGACGCTAGACGGTGTACTTTGCGTACAAAGTCAGCAAGGCAGTGCCGGTTCGCATTTGAAATGAAGAAACATGATTAGTGATGCGCTAATGCAGACAACCACAACATAGGCGCATGGCTCCTACTAAATATGGTGAAGTGCTACTGTTTACACTTTGTGCTGTGCTGCAGGTATTTTAGTAACTCTGAGATATAGTTCGGAAAATATCGCCTAACTACTCCTCTGCAATGTCGGGTTAATACAGAAATACTCAAACTTTAAAATAAGTATGTTCACTCCAGGGTATCCAAAAATGAAGCATCAATGCATAGCCCCCAAAAAAGTGTTGTCAATACCTAGAGTAAAGGCAAGCAGCGCAGCCTGGCTGGAAATGAGGCTTGAAACTTATTTTCTGTTGCAATCAAATAAGGCTTCATGCAGTTTTATCTAACGCGTCAATGGTTGTACAAAGCTGAATATCTAAGGCTCACAGTGCTATGCCAAAAAAAGCCAATAATTCTCCCTTTACTGTATTGTCTACAATGGGACGACGTTTCAAGGCAGCACATTTCACGTCGGCTCCCCCTCTGTTGCTAGAGTCCCCCCCTACTCTTCGTGGTGAGGCCTATTCCGGTCCCCACTTCCCCATCAGACCGCCGTCATGTGTATTTAGGGATGTGATGCACCAGGCTCTGGTGGCGCCATTGTCTGCCCGTGCGGCTGCCCTGACGCTATTGTCACAAACTAGGCCGGCCGCTTCCTGAGGGCCATTCTAGGCCTCGCCTGCGTCACTGCGCGCTCGCGGCCGAGCACGCGCTTCCGACCGCAGCCCCACTCCCCGCCACCTCACCAGGTGAGGTTATCTCTACAGGTGAGCCGCTTCCGAGCATCCCTTAAGGCCAACTGTGGGACTCTTGCAATTTTCGTTGAAACATTTTTCAAGGGATGACGTATGTTCGTTTGATATATATTCAAGATTACATTACACGTGTTTCACTTCGATGAGATTTCAATCTCGTTACAACACTGATATCGTACTCTGTTCATTAAATATTGAATCCTCATTGTATTTTTAAGCCCTGACTAAGTTCCCTTTGGCATCAGGGAACGAAACGCGTTGGGTGTGTGCCAATTTTTAATGACAACTTTAATAAAAGAAGATTGATGGATGTCACTTGTCCTTTTGATTGACTTCTCACAGAGTGCACCTTCCTTATTCATGAACCACCTTTGCAAGGCAGGCGGTCCTGAAGTCAGGGCTGAGGTGCACTGGCAGAGCTGTGTGTCTGGAGTAGCAGGGCTGAGGTGCACTGGCAGAGCTGTGCGTCTGGAGTAGCAGGGCTGAGGTGCACTGGCAGAGCTGTGTGTCTGGGTTGCACTGGCAGAGCAGTGTGTCTAGAGTAGCAGCGCTGGGTTGCACTGGCAGAGTTGTGTGTCTGGAGTAGCAGGGCTGAGTTGCACTGGCAGAGCTGTGCGTCTGGAGTAGCAGGGCTGAGGTGCACTGGCAGAGCTGTGTGTCTGGAGTAGCAGGGCTTGGGTGCACTGGCAGAGCTGTGTGTGTGGACTGTGGAGTAGCAGGGCTGGGTTGCACTGGCAGAGCTGTGAGTGGAGTAGCAGTGCTGGGTTGCACTGGCAGAGCTGTGTGTCTGGAGTAGCTGAGCTAGGTTGCATTGGCAGAGCTGTGTGTCTGGAGTAGCAGGGCTTGGGTGCACTGGCAGAGCTGTGTGTGTGGAGTAGCAGTGCTGGGTTGCACTGGCAGAGCTGTGTGTCTGGAGTGGCAGGGTGTGGCAGGTCCGCCTCGGGTTACTTAGCAGAGCTGCATGGGACTTTGCCATTATTACAGGGAGTCAATGAAAAGGGCCCTTCAGGTCACGTTTGAGGTGCCCAGGCAGACGTGTGTGTGAGTTTTAATGCCGGAATATCTCGCAGTTTCACTGAAGAATCAGGGTGGATTGGCCGACGTGTGTGTGGATCCAACTAGAGAGATAGAAAGGACACTTCCTGTTCACTCCTCTGACTTCCTCCAGTAGATAGAGAAGTGCGGGGCAGGGGATTGCACTTTAAAACTAAGATGCTTTGGGACAAATATGGGTAGGCCGGACTACTGGAAAGAGAGAGGTACTGCGGGTCTTTATTCAGGTGCATAAGCAGAGCTGCTCCTCAGTACTGGAACAGCAGCTGGCGCTTTAAGTGCGGATTAAGGTGCATGTTGCCGCTTATTTGAGGTGCAGTAATAGAAGAGTTGTGGGTCTTGCAAATAATGCTTGAGGTGCCCTGGCAGAGCTCCGCCCCAATTCTAGCTGTCTTTTACTGCGCGGCCACGGTGTAATGTTCGTACACTGTTCCGACCCTTGCGTTGTTAATCGCGTGCACAGAGGCGTACGTGGCAGGGCACAAGACGTCGAGGATCAGAGTGGGAATGTTAATTATCAGTACAAAAGCACACTGTGCGTAGTCTGTGGCGCTGGTGATGTCACTCACAAGCTTCCCACAAAGGGCGCCGAGTGGGAACAGAGAGGGTGCCAGAGAAGGGGGGTGAGGGAGCCAGAGGAGGTGGGTCCTGGGGCTAAGCAGAAAGCGAGGAAAACAGTTCAGGATCAAACCCGCTTCCGGGTCGAGAGACGCCTTAGAAAGAGCGAGTGTCCGCGGACATAACAAGGCTGGCCAGAATAAAACAAGCACGATGCGCGAGACGCCGTGCGTGTGCACATCGCGTGTCTGTACGCGTGCACATCTCCTCGGCAAAAATCAAGCGCGCGGTGGGAGCGTGTGAGGCAGAGAGGAGACGCCATGCGCGTGCACATCGCCTGTCCGGGCGCGCACATGTTTTGTCTCCCTTCGCGCACCAAACCGACAACAATAGTCTCGCCAAGGTAAAGCAGTGCATGCGCTGCATTCGCTAGGCGAGACCTAAAAAGGACTAAATAAAAGAACTTGACAACGAAGCAACGGAAGCTATGTGGCCAGAAGGAGTGAAAAGACTGAAATGCACTTTAAAACAAAGATCACCTGACACAATAATTGAAGTTTCAGATCAAACTGAGCAAAGTGAGTCTGAAGAGGAATCGGTTCGTAAAACAAAAAGAGTGAGAGTTCCAAATAAGAAATACATAGCACCAGAATGGACATATGTGGTGTTGGAAGAAATTGAAAATACAGATCAGATCAAAGAAAACACTGGTACAGAGCAAAGTGAAG
Source organism: Calotriton arnoldi (assembly GCA_963921515.1). NCBI lineage: Eukaryota > Metazoa > Chordata > Amphibia > Caudata > Salamandridae > Calotriton > Calotriton arnoldi. Next base: position 80,879 of record CAWUFW010016754.1, on the reverse strand, counting down.
GAGACAGTTTTGAACCACCTTAAAGAACTGTGAAAATTAAGGTGCAACAATTTTGAGAAAATTATTCTGAATCATTCAAAAGACTTGAAGAAGAAGAAGAAGAAGATATTAAAAAAAATTAAAAAAAGAGGGGTAAAGAAGAAAAGCCATTGGTGTGAGGATACACTACTTTGGATGGATATTATTTTTGGATAGATATTTTTATAGATTAGATGTTTTTAGATATTTTAGATTCTAAGTTAGTTTTTTGAGTTTTTCTTAGTTTTTTAGAATTAGTACAAATTTAATTAAAAATGGCAAATACAGCAGAGACTGGACATCAAAATCATAGTTTTAAACGTAAATGTATTAATGCTTGCTTATTTAGTATATTTCTACTAATGATAGTATGGTTAACACTAATTGTCATTGTGCCTGTCTTAATGGTAACTAATCGAAAGAAAGACACTAATATTAATGGTGTGATGAGTGAAAAAGTAGATACTAAAAGTTTAGAGGAAGACTCGCATACTAAAATAGAAAAGATGAAAGATGACAGTATCTATCATCACGATAAATCAATTAATGATTTTTCGCTAAATGTCTTTACCAAATTATTGTATGAGTATGTTGACGTAATGGATGCGAGAGATTGTTATGTGTGCATGCAATTACCGTCGTCTGTCTCAGACGGGGTGACATATCATCACCTACCTTTAACATATGGTGTGTCTTGTAGTGTCTTAACCAGTTTGTTTTATGAGAGGGGAAGTCTCCAATATTTTTATTCTAACATGGATTTAGTATTCTCAGAAATTCCTATTAGAAGGAATATGAATAAAATAAATAGTGCTAGAAATGCGGAATATATGGGAGAATATTTTCATTCTACACAAACAATAGTACAGTATATGCACATAGACATAACCTAACGTGTAGGTTACGATTTGAAGAAATAGAATTCATTAACATGGTTGAAGATACAAGACAAGAATTTCAGAGAAAGGCTGCTGAGCAAAAGTCTCATGTAACTCCATGGGCTTTCTGAGAAGGAGATTCAAGAAGGGCGAGACTTACGCTGCCATGACCCTAGACTGGTATCATAGAGGGAAGCTTTGTTTACTTAGACAAAAGACTGACTATAATAATTATTTCATTGGTTCTAGAGAATGTGATCATACTTTTCTAGTTACGGGAGGATGGGGATTGAAGGGAGGAACTGATCCTGTCTTTCCGAGAATCTATTATGTGTGTGGTAAGAATGCCTACCATAGGTTGCCTGCCATGCGCTGCGTTCGCTAGGCGAGACCTAAAAAGGACTAAATAAAAGAACTTGACAACTTGACAACGAAGCAACGGAAGCTGTGCAAGCAAAGAAAGCAAGAAAAGGTGATGTGTGGCCAGAAGGAGTGAAAAGACTGAAATGCACTTTAAAACAAAGATCACCTGACACAATAATTGAAGTTTCAGATCAAACTGAGCAAAGTGAGTCTGAAGAGGAATCGGTTCGTAAAACAAAAAGAGTGAGAGTTCCAAATAAGAAATACATAGCACCAGAATGGACATATGTGGTGTTGGAAGAAATTGAAAAAACAGATCAGATCAAAGAAAACACTGGTAGAGCAAAGTGAAGGAGCCAGTTTTGAACCACCTTAAAGAAATGTGAAAGTTAAGGTGTAACAATTTTGAGAAAATTATTCTGAATCATTCAAAAGACTTGAAGAAGAAGAAGATATAAAAAAAAAAAGAGGGGGTAAAGAAGAAAAGCCATTAGTGTGAGGATACACTACTTTGGATGGATATTATTTTTGGATAGATATTTTTATAGATTAGATGTTTTTAGATATTTTAGATTCTAAGTTCGTTTTTGAGTTTTTCTTAGTTTTTAGTTTTTTTAGAATTAGTACAAATGTAATTAAAAATGGCAACTACAGCAGAGACTGGACATCAAAATCATAGTTTTAAACGTAAATGTATTAATGCTTGCTTATTTAGTATATTTCCACTAATGATAGTATGGTTAACACTTAGGGGCCGATTCCGATCTCGGCCGGTAGGGCTCCGAATCGGATTCAGCTTAACCGGATCCGATTCGGAGCCCTATTGCCCGACCGATTCGTACGCGCGTCCGGGCGAGCGAGTACGATGCGAAATCGCCGACCGACTCGTCCGGGCGTCCCGACCGCTCCGACCGACTCGTTCCCGGGTCTAACCGCACCGACCGACTCGCTCGGACTCGACTCGCACCGCGCAATGGAGACGATCCCCGGCCGGGTAAGTACGATGCGCGCCGTGAGCAGTCCGACCGAGCCGCGCACTCCGGCTCGAAAGAGCAGTCGGAGCCGGACTTTGGGGGTCCGTGTCAGACTCCCCTGTACGCGTAGCCGCGCGAGTCGCACACGGGGGGACCCATGGGTCCCCCCTACCTGTGCGTGTACGGCGCGAGTCGCTTCGCCGCGTACACGCTGTAGGGGGCGCCCTTGTCCGCCTCGCACCCATTGAGTCAATGGGAGCCCGCGTACGCGTTGTACGACAGGCTCCCATTGACTTCAATGGGAGTCCGACCGACTCGAGTCCGATGGCATACGTGCGCATCGTACTTGTTCGGTCGGGCTGCATGGGTCCGATTCGGTCAGAAATCTCTCCGGGTCCGGCTCGGTCCGAGAGATTTCCGGCCCGAATCGGAATCGGCCCCTAATTGTCATTGTGCCTGTCTTAATGGTAACTAATCGAAAGAAAGACACTAATATTAATGGTGTGATGAGTGAAAAAGTAGATACTAAAAGTTTAGAGGAAGACTCACATACTAAAATAGAAAAGATGAAAGATGACAGTATCTATTATCACGATAAATCAATTAATGATTTTTCGTTAAATGTCTTTACCAAATTATTGTATGAGTATGTTGACGTAATGGTTGCGAGAGATTATGTGTGCATGCAATTACCGTCGTCTGTCTCAGACGGGGTGACATATCATCACCTACCTTTAACATATGGTGTGTCTTGTAGTGTCTTAACCAGTTTGTTTTATGAGAGGGGAAGTCTCCAATATTTTTATTCTAACATGGATTTAGTATTCTCAGAAATTCCTATTAGAAGGAATATGAATATAATAAATAGTGCTAGAAATGCGGAATATATGGGAGAATATTTTCATTCTACACAAACAATAGTACAGTATATGCACATAGACATAACCTAACGTGTAGATTACGATTTGAAGAAATAGAATTCATTAACATGGTTGAAGATACAAGACAAGAATTTCAGAGAAAGGCTGCTGAGTAAAAGTCTCATGTAACTCCATGGGCTTTCAGAGAAGGAGATTACAAGAAGGGCGAGACTTACGCTGCCATGACCCTAGACTGGTATCATAGAGGGAAGCTTTGTTTACTTAGACAAAAGACTGACTATAATAATTATTTCATTGGTTCTAGTGAATGTGATCATACTTTTCTAGTTACGGGAGGATGGGGATTGAAGGGAGGAACTGATCCTGTCTTTCCGAGAATCTATTAGGTGTGTGGTAAGAATGCCTACCATAGGTTGCCTGCACATTGGTATGGGTGTTATTTAGCAATAGTATTTCCAAAGATATACCACTTGGATAAGAATCATAGAATCAATGAAATAAAGAATGGACTAATACGTAATAAGAGAGCGAGTTTTTCAGAAATTATAGGGGATGTTCTTGGAGCATTGATACCTTCAGTTGGAGTTATACTAAATTCGCAAAAATTAGAAAATTGTCCACAGTGGTTGATTGTTTATCAACAGACACTGCTGGTGGGCTTTTAATGGTTGATACTGAGATGGTTGCAATTAGATCTATGGTTTTGCAGAATCGACTTGCCCTTGATGTATTATTGGCTAAAGAGGGTGGAGTCTGCAATATGTTGAAAATACAACAATGTTGTACTTATATCCCTGACAAGAGTAAAAATCTTGTGGGGTATATTAAGAATATTACAAATCTTCATCAAGATTTATCCGAATTGAAGGTTGATGGTGCTTGGGAGAAACTTGGTAAAAGTTATTCCTCTGTAGGAAATTGGTTTTCTACATTTGGGAATAGTCTATTAGGGAGAATATTAACACCTATTATTGCAGTGGTTACAGTGATATTAATGATTTTCTTGATTAATAAATGTTGCAAATGCAAGAAAGAGATATCTGATAAAACGTAGAGCAAGAAAAAGAAAGAGAAGAAATAGAACTAGAGGATAGAAGAGGAAACTATTATGAAATGATGAGGGATTTAGATGGAATAATGATAAAATGTGAGAGAACAGTTTTTAAGTGACAAATTGTATTGGTGGGTATTTGGTGATGGCTCAAAGACGCCATCAAAGGGGGAATTGATGGAGCAGGGTTTTCGAAAAATAAAACCTGCTCGGATTGAAACCCCTAGTAACATTTTCTAATTTTTCTAATAGTGTGCAGTGAAAAACGTGTAATTTAAATAACATGAGGGAAAATAATACTGCACAAGTGCGTACTAAAGCACTGAACTAGGCCGCAAATGCTTGACTAATGAAAATAAAGAGACTAATGCTGCTTTTTGTGCATGTTATTAATGTTTGTCAAGAAAACATTAACATGGGTTGCGCATGGTTAGATGCAGCATTTGGGAGGGTGCGTAAAGAAAAGCATTTCAAAATGAGTAATTATATTTGTTTTATTTTCCGTAGAAGCATGAGTTAAACAAAAATGATTTTATTAAATGAAAAAGCAAAAGAGAATGTGGAGGGAAAGCAAAGGCGAGCGACCTTCGAATTTATGTGTGCCTACCAAAAGTTAAACGTGAAGACGAAAAACAATCAACAAGTGATGAACGTTTCCTCTTGAAGTGCTCAAGTGGCACAAGAAGTAACAGAACTTGAAACATTAGCGGAGAGAGAAGGAAACTGAAGTCTGATATTTGTATACTTGTATTTTCTGGGATGATGTAGTTGTGATGTTGAAAAAAACAAACAATAGAACATTGAGTAAGATGGACATGCCGAGTGTGTTGTGACAGTACACCCCCTTCCTTAACCAATCAAAATGTAGAATTATCTCAGAAACGAAACAAGTGTGGGTTGGACATTTAGGTTTTAGGGTTTAATTGAGGTGCCTTGGTGGGAGGGGTTAGGAGGTGTCTTCTTGCGATGCTGGAGGCGTTAGGTGTGATCGTCGCTGTCGTCGGTTTGCTGTAGAGGCCTACCTGTTTCTTTCGGTTCCTGATTCCTGACCCAGACTTTGCCCTTACAAATCTTGAGGGGCCTTGCTGCTTCCGTGGCCAGGGAGCAGATTTCCTGTTCCTTCTGGGTTAGTATAGATAGAAACCTGAATTTGCATAATCATTTGCAAATGTATTTTGTCTCTGAAACTTTTCTCTCTTCACCTTTCCACTCCTTCAATGCACTGTCAATGTGATGTGAATTTTGACATTTCTTTTGCTAAATGTTTATTTGGTGATATTTCATGATGTGTACTGTGTATTAGTACTTGATGAGCATTTATTTCACATTATTTAGATAAACATTATAAATATGCACACTGTGTTCGTCTTTATTTAGGGTGTGTTTATTGATTATTGCCTACAACTATTCAACTATGAAAAGATGTCATCGCCACATTATTTTTCTATGAGTAATGCAAGTTCAGTTGGAGATTGGTAAGTTAAGTCTGAACTTTGCATTTACACTGAACCAGCGCAAAGGTACTTTGGTAGGTAATGTCATTGGGCCTTGTTATTTCCAAATGTATTAATCCCTGAGCGCTGGATCACACCCAAGCCTTCATAGCGGCTTCCTGCCACGCCTGGCTCCAGTTCAGTCATGCAGCTTTCCGCACCCCACGCAACTATTTGCCCTTCACGCCCTCTGGGGAAACCAAGTGATCACGCAGTCCAACACACGGAAAGGATGGCAGGGTGCACTTAATTTGATCTTCACTGCATGCCCATGCAACTGCTGCTGCTAACATAAAATGCTGATACTCTTTCCTAAATGCCGATTTCCTTTCCTTATTCCAAATTTCAGCCAAATTTGTGACTGGATGGTCAATAATGCATCGTCATCAGGATGTGGACCACAAGCGTAACTAGGTCCCAACTCTCGAGCCTCTCACCTTCACAGTTAATTATAATTTAGCAGCCCCATTTCTCCAATTGTACCACACTGCCACTCACACGAACAAGTTCTCCTGGATAGTGCGCAGCTTGAGATTATCGTTATCATTATTAGCTAACTAGCTTGAGCTAGGCATACATAGTGCATCAACAATACCTGCACATCGTGCTCCGATAATCGCTTTGGCACATAACAAAATGAATCAGGGGTTTGCTTCTTCTGTAAGAGCTTCCAGGGAACAGCATCCCATTGTCGTCGCCACTTTTAAGAAGTAGGTCCCACCCAGAAATGGTGTTGTCAGTGGTTTTATTTAAGAAGCTCTGTAATACATGCAACCCTCGCAATCAGCTCAGCCAGTGACAGTTCATCTGGAACATAGAATTACCAGTCTCAGAGCTCTCACCACGAGGCCCAGTTGCCAGGGAACTCACTCAAATAATAACAAGTGGACATGCATAAGACATAACACAGAAAAACCTAAAAAGTACAGTCTGAGAAATCTGCCGTGGCAATATAACATAACATGTATGCATGTTCTCCCCTGGGTGCAAATTGATGCTGAACAACAGATGTTTATTGTTAGCCAACTCAATAGTATTCGTTTTATTGACCCCAGATGAATAAAAGTACACATCCCTGGAGTCGATGTATTAGTCTACTGAACAACCAGAACCATCTAATATAACAGGCAATCTAGCTAATTCACAAGAAATTTAATTAATTTGTGGATATTAGTAAAGAAAAATCTGAAGGTATTAAGTGTCGATCTCTGTGAGCTTTTTCAGTCTATTCATTTTCAGGAAAAGACGTCTGTACTGAACATAAGTCACAGAATAATAACAAGGAGCTTTTTAAAATATGCATACAAGTGTGCTTCCAATTGTCCAGAACTTCATTTTGTCTCCCTGAAATAAATAAATAAGGGGTGCAAAATTGACTCTATTTATAATTTCAGAAGGATGAGGAGTGGTTACAACGTCTAAATATCCCAAATTAACAATCAGCGGTATATTTACTGTCATCACTCTTTGGCAGTACAGAATGCACAAAAATGTATTTGTTGTGCATTTATTTTTGTCTTATGGGAATAAATACGCCTGTGTACATTTCAACACATACACAAATATATTACACAAGCGGTTCTTAATCTTTTGACTTCTGTGGACCCCCACTTAATCATTGCTGGATCCTGGGGACCCCCACTGGATCATTACTGGAATGCCGTGACCCTCATAGAGTCATTATTGGAAGGTAGGGACTCAAACTGAGCATTTTTGATGATTTGAACCTCAAAACAAAAAATACAGACACAAGCATTCATCAAACAAATACACAAATTATGAAATATTTTATTTATTTACAAACAAATATTTAAAAACCAAATCAAAATTTTATTTTTAATGGGAATTTTTGGAGCTTCTCTAAATTCAATTGAGGCCACTTAGCATCCATACTGTATTTTGTTTGATGCATTTGACCCGCTCCCGCAAATCAATCTGCGGATACTAACTTAATTTTTAAACTCCAATTTCAAATTCCTTCACATTTACTGAAAGCTTTAAAATTTGTAATTTTACATTTTGCTTCTTTATTTATATACACTTTATTAATCTCTGATATTATTTAATTTTCTAAGCAGTTGTGGGCCCCCTGAGAAGACTTCATGCACCCCAGGGGGTCCCCAGACCACAGGTTGAGAACCACTGTATTACACAGTCAGCAACAGCGACATAGTTTCCTTTGAAAAGCAGTGTTTTGGTTTGCTTATAACTTTGAAGTCTTTTGAGGGATCTGCTCAAAACTTCCCAATCAAATAGCGTAAGTGACTAAGGGGCCCATTACGATGGCGGGCGGAAGCACTACCGCCGTGCTGGCGGATGCAAAAACCACCAGTTACCGCCCGCATGCCGCAGCCCACACGCCCGCCAAATTACGATGCGAAAAGCAGGCCAAACACCGCCGGCAAGCCAGCAACACCGTCCGCCATCAAAGTGCGCCCGCACACGTAGCGGCGCAGCACAACTGACACACACCGTCCGACGAAACACGTCCCGCCCGGCGCATAAATTACGATGCCGCAAACAAACGGCTCCCACGGCAAAGCGACACCGCACGTGAAAGAGAGGCGGAAACACGGACGCAGAGCACGGACAACAAAGAAGCGGCACCCTGGGCATGAATCCAGCACTGCAGGCCCTTCCCATGCTTCTGCTGATGCACCACCAAGGACGCAACGTACCGCGGAGACGCAGGTAGGCACACACACAACAAGTGCACGCAAACAGCGCACACAGTGCAAGGGCGGAAAAGCGGACAACCCCCCACCAGCGCGTGCACACTACACATCCACCATTGCATCCACATATGACACACAGGCCAAATCCTAACATCGCAGAACACATGTGTACACACCACCTGGGACTAGGAACCAACCACCCCGTCACGGCCCCAAAGCGCCGATGACGCCGCCACACATGCGCACAACGCAGAGGCCAACCGCAGCGCCATGCATGCGTCGCACACAGGGACAGGGACACAACCAAGCAGCACACACATCAGCCCCACCCCGAACGCACATGACACGTGACAGGCCGGCCACAGACATGTCCCCAACGCCCAATTCACGGACAACACCCAACGCCACACAACCGACGCACACATGTCAGTGAAGACACGCAACAGCAGGACACACCCCAGTGTAACAAACATGGCGTAGCACACAGCGGCGGCAACACCAACTAGGAGAAGCAGGGCCCCTTCGGGAAGAGGAACGCCAGTACCACACAGAAACACCCATACCACCCTGCACATATGAACAAGACACATGAAACGGAACACCAAAGAGCCCGGTGACCGACAACAGGTGGCCCAAGAATTACATCCACACACAAGGCCCAACGCAGAGCGGAAAGGCAGGCTGCCGCCCACACAAGGGAGAGCAGACAGCACTGAATGACCTTCCATTCCAACACCGAAACCACAGCCCTACGACAGAAGCCGGTGAATACAGCCATTGTCCAAGAATAGACCAACACAGGCTTGCCGAGGAGACCGACCACAGGGCAGATAGCGCATATCACAGAAGCACACAACGGACGGGGAAGAAAGAAGAAAACACTCCCCCATGTCGGCCACATGCAAGTTAATTGGAAGGAGTCACACAGCACTGACCTTGAACTGTCTGAGAAGCATGTGGGAAGAGGGCCCGTGTCCTCCAAACAAGCCAACAGAACACAAGTCCTGTCTCCCCACGACTACACAGAGCTCACAGCAACCCCGGAGTGTGCACATTGCAGACTGCACACACAGCCGGAGCACGCCACCACAACGCACCGCTGCGAAATGGCAACCGCAACACACCTACCCAACTACGCCGAAGAGCTCAAGCTGTACCAAACCAGCACGATACATACATTGGGATGCGATCTCCTGTCCCTGCTGAACGTAAGTTACCGACTGACTTACCGCATCACATTGTTCAGCTGCGTCATGCCCGTCTTCTACTGTCGGAGGTGTCCCTACCAGCATCCCGTCGAGATATGCCTCTCCAACCCGGCATGTCTGAAGGCGGACCTGCTACCACTACTCCTCCCTCTGGACGCACACGACAGGGCCTGCTCTGCCTATGGGGGCATGGCGTATGTGGCCAACATCGCACGCGCACTGAAATGGAACCACTGTGCCTCCACACGACGGATCATCGAGAACAGCTACATCGAATGTCACCCAGCATGCCCCATCATGGTCCTCCAAGGGACAACCTACGAACAACACCTTGACAGCCACCATCCGCTTCATTGGCTGGCAAACATGTACACCACCAATGACATGGAAGCCCTGCTGGACGGCATCGCATACCTGACAACCTGTAAATACGTCGGACCACAACGCAGGTTCCCCGAGTGACCTATGAAGTCCAACCCCGCACCCATGCTCAGCTTCCGCACGGACTGGACAGTCACCACCACAACAGCCATACCAAACGACCGGCAACTGTAACCACACCATCAACGACATCGCCATGACATCGGATATGACCGGGACATGCACACTGTTCCCCATCACATCCAGGAACACCGCATGCATCGTGGGAGGCAGTGGCATGGGCTCTGTGCATCGCACCCACATGGACGGAACTGCACGAACAACCAGGACACGACATGGATCCAGCGCCCATGGACACACACACCGCTCAGTGGACATGAATAGGTCGCCTGGAGTCTGTGGGTGCTGCACCCCTCCCACCCCCGCCCCGGGAATCCCATACCAGGACCTTTGCATGGACGACAAGTGCATACAACAACAACACGACCCCAGTGACTGTGACATGTCCAGTAACCACCACAGTGCAACAACAAGTGGCACGCCGCTGCATGCACGCAAGCACATGCCCTGATGTCATCTCACATGCACGCGTGCATGAGGAACAACCGCAGCAAACCTGTCACATGGAACTGAGATGGACTGTGCCCATGATGCCGAGCGGTCTGGTAGGCTACATGTATACCGTCTGTGTCAAAGTCCGCAGCTCCGCAGCTATACGTAAATGTACATTAGCACAGCCTTGGCCAAGCAGATGTAACCCCACACCCTATCCCATTTGTAATCATGCTCAGTATATCCTCAATATGTATTCCGCTGCCAGTAGTGTCCACTATACTGCATCACAGAGGACAGAAGACTCAATATAATGTTTGAAACCAGAACTGTCTCCGCTGACTCATTTCACAAGTACGAATGAGAGAGGATGAGAGTATGTGAAGTACACGGCAGTCGTGACATGACCATGTAGTCCACTGGTATTGGATGTCAACGCAAATGAGTAGCACTACTGTGGAAGACACACATGTGTCGTGTGAAGTCGTATGGACGCAGTGCTCAGGTGGGTGGGTGCGACGGGTAGATGCGCACATGCCAAGTTGGAGCACGCCGTGTTGGGAGGGCTCATGAACAGTACACCACCGCTTCCCTGGGCATTGTGAGAGGACACCTGTCGGGGGGAGTGAACACGTGTGTGCACAGCAGCCGGGCACACGTACAAAGCGGTACCAGGCGCACCTCAGCCCACCCTCTGTGGACGAGCTGGATCCTGTTGTGCGCCCGCCATGCCCCTTGACAAGGCACACACAGCCCCAGTCGACCAGGTGTAACCCCAACATAGTCAATCCGCACAGGCGATACAGGGCACGGGATGGCAGTGGAGCATGGTGTGTGAGAGGTCTCCTCGCGCTCCTCCTGCTCATATCACGCAGGCAATAGAACCTCAACGTCCAGCATGGCAAAAAGTCAAATGGAAGTGTAGGGGGACGCACCACAGCACGAGCAGCACTGACGTCACGGGAGGTGGCTCGCACCATCCCATCCATTGCCCATCATACCAACCACGCCACATGCCATTGCGACTAAGTGCAAGCGTGTGCGCCACCACCCCCGAGCCCTCCCCAGAGAGGCCAAAGAGTGAATGTGTGGGCCATCAGCCACAGACGGACGCGGCCTGGCCGCAAGGGCAGCCACAGCCACTGGGTGTCGCAGGTGGCGGATCCGGAAGGCGAAGACTGTGATGCATAGTCCATGCAGGCCGGGTCTCCATTTGGGGCACCACGCAGGTGGACGGCGTCCCGCCACACATCATACCCTGAGACAGCCCACTCGCGCAACTGGACCCACACATACACTCCTTGCCCTCTCTGGTGCAAGCTTGGGGCTGCCTGTGCAAGCGCTAGCCTCGCAGGTGAGCATGCATATTGGGGGGCGAGGGGAGGACATGAGGGCTGGGGCGAAGATGACTGTATCACTGTCAGTTAGTACAAGGGATGACCCAGATGTGGAAAGGAAGAGACGTGTCCCGTGTGTACTGCAACTAGTCGCCAATCCAACTACCCCCATGTCCGGAATGTAAGCCCGCACCTAGGCCCGCCCATCCGCCACATCGAACATACCACCAGCACGACAACCTTCCCATTCGAAACACTGACTGGGGGTGGCGACCAGTGAACAATCATGTGTAGCCTACCCACGCGTACATGTGGGCCCTCCATGATCCATGTCACCTGCGGCAAAGACATGACATGCGCAATGAGGGAAGTGAGGAGAGCTGTCCGCCCCACGCGCAGAAGGTGCATCAGCTCCACAGACCCAGCAGCGAGTCCAGCAGGGGTCACATGTGCAGGGGCAGCTGTGCCTGGTGTGAAGGCACATGCATATAGACAGCACATCGACCAATGTGTAGTCTGCCCACATCCACAGTCCATCATCATGCGGACATAGGAATTGAACACAGGGCAACACATCTTAGCTGGTGCACCCACCGTGACCAACAATGCGCAATCATCGACGTACCCGCCCTGTGCATGGCCCCCCCAACGGAGGCACATCCAGTGCCACCATCCCACACACACAAGCCTTCCACGGAACATGCTGTGTCCAATGGTCAGTACAGAGTCAGCGCCCATCTGGTGGATCCTGAACAGGAGACACATGCACACACATGCCAGCTCCCACTATGTACGACTGCCACCTGGCACGTCTCATATCCCCTCGTGCCACAGGTCCCACTTGTATTGGCCGCTCAGCCCGTGCCCACATCGTCGTCGTCGTGTGCCATACTCATCCAGCCTCGGAAGCAGTACCATGCTCAGCAGACACTCATGTTGCCGTGGCGTTGCCGCTTGACAAATATGCAGTCAGTCCCCATCAGCACGCCCCGCAAGTCATTGGGGCCTAGATCCCCATGTGCATGCACATGGCAGTGGTATGTCTCACTTGCCATTGCCATTGTTGGGAGACCTGTGTAAGTGTATTGTGGCCGTGCCGTCCCAGCTTGACAGCTGGGCTGTGGCTCATGTGCTTGCTCAGTCATGTCAGTGATGTGTATGCGAAATTGCTATGTGCCGTGTTGCTTTGACATGTGTCCTCTGCCATTTAACCCAGGCGGAGACCGAACATTGACCGCCCATACCAATTGCTGGCGGACATGGACGATACAGAGGTAATCAGGAAGTTTCGGCTGGACAGGCCAACTCTGCATCGACTGTGTGCCATGTTAGAGCCCCATCTCCGTCCCCGCAGGGTGTATCCGACTGCTGTCACCCCCACGGCTAAGGTGATGGCCGCCATGCATTTCTTCGCCACTGGGTCATTCCAGCACACAGTGGGCAGTGGAGGAGGGATGTCCCAGCCCATGTTCAGCAAGGTGCTGAGGGATGTACTGGCAGCCATGATGCTGTACCGGAACAGGTACATCAGATTCCCCAGGGCTCGTGAATTGGCGGCAGTGAAGGGTGCATTCTATGCCCTTGGCAGAATCCCACACGTCGTGGGAGCCATTGACTGCACTCATGTTGGCCTTGTTCCACCACAGGCCACTGAGCACCTGTACCGCAACAGGAAGCACACGCACTCCCTGAATGTGCAAGTGGTGTGCCTTGCGGACATGGTGATCACCCACGTGTGTGCAAAGTTTCCAGGCTCGGCCCATGACGCACACATAATGCGCAACAGCATCTTGCCACGACTGATGGCCAATCTGCAACAGGATCGTGGCTGTATTGTCGGTGAGTATGTGGAGTGGTGTAGCGTGCTGGTTGTGCGATGCTGTCCCCTGTCCAGTTGGAATAGCAACGGTTCTCTGTGTCCCTCACACCCAGGTGACTCTGCGTATCCGAATGGGGCATGGCTGCTCAGTCCATTGAGGAATCCTCGCACCCCAGCAGACGATCGATACAATGAGGCACATGGGAGGACCAGACGTGTGGTCGAGCGTACCTTTGGCCTCCTCAAGTCCAGGTTCAGGTGCCTGGACCGCACCGGGGGTGCGCTGGCGTACTCCCCACAGAAGGTGTGCCAGATAGTGGTGGCGTGCTGCATGCTGCACAATCTGGCCATTCGGAAGCAGATCCCCCTCATTGTGGATGACGGAGATCAACCAGGGCCCCAGCCCGCAGACCAGGACAGCTCGAGTGAGGTGGACAGCGGAGAGGAGGAAGCTGGGAATGTGCGCCAGCAGCTCATCGCCCGCTACTTCACTTGACGGTGAGTGTCCATGTACGACGGATGATGTGTCTGTAACTATGCAGGTGTGTGTGTGCTGTGTCAGGGTGGCCGTATGTTCACTGCGTGCAGTGTGTCAACGCTCCATGGCCAGGGTAGTATGCCACTGTTGGTGGCTGTGGCATTGTGCCCTATTGCTCTGTGCGATGTGTGTACATTGCTTGTAGTTGTTGACATGTACTGTGTGATGGGTGTGTGACACACTCATTGAATGTGCTCCTGTTCTGTCTCCCACCCCTAGGTCCCTACAGGCCCTCCGGATTCCATTTCCATGCCACGCATCAGGTGCCTTTCCGCCCAAGGTGGCCGTTGTATTCCGTACAATAAAGACACAGGGCACAAACAGCAGTTAGTGAAAAAGGTGCATTTATTACAAACTGTGACATGTGATTGTGTGTAAGGTGATGACAAAAGTGGTGCGTGCAGTGACAATGAGCTGTCGGTCATGGCTGCGTGATGATCAGGGTGTACCCACTGGTTCTATGTCCATAGTCCAACACACACATGATATCCAGATGGCTGTGTGGAGTGGGATCGTAGAGCAAGTCAATGCAGTGGCTGGTCAAGGAAGGCTGGCGGAAGGCTGGCTGGCTGCCTCACTTGCGACTGGAGCGTGCGAAGTCCTCCCGGGAGATCTGTTTCCTCTTCGGACGGCCCCTTCCACGTTTGGGAGGGGGTGTGTGGTGGCGACCTGCTGGTGGTGGGTGAGGTGTGCTCACTGGCTGTGGACGCAGGGGAAGTGGACACTGCTGCCCGAGCCTGCGCCCTAGCAGGTGGTGGCGGAGGTGGTGTTGCTGGCCTTGCCTGTGACCCCACCGCCACCACCAGCTGGCCCATGAGGTCCACGAGTTGGTCCATACGGGACACGAATTGGCCCATATGGGCGTCCATGGACCTCAGCACCCCCAGCACCTCCCGCGTGTCAGTAGCAGACCTGGCCCATTGTCCTTGGGCCTCTTCATAGGCCCCAAGGACTCTGTCCATTTGAGGCAGGGCATGGCTCCCAGGGGAGGCTGGCGTTTCCCTGACCCTGCTCCTCCTACCAGTCCTGCTGCCACCGGCCTGCCCACTAGCCACATTGCTCACCACGGTCCTCGCTGTGGCTCCCAGGGTGGATCCAGTCGGCCGGGCCACCACCTGCGCTGGGGCTGGTGCCAGCGAAGACGTGGTGGTGGTGGAGGCGGTGGTGGTCGGTGCGGCGATGGTGGCGGTTGCGGCAGTGGTAGTGGCCGCAATGACCGTGGGTGTGGCCGCAACGACAGTGGCAGCAGGGGACTGGGACTGTTCAGCATCCCTGGATGATGGGTTGGTGGGTAGGAGGGGTCCTGGGGAGCGGCTGGGCCCTGCCACGCCAGATGGGCCAGCTTGGTGGTCCGTGTCCGAAGAGGTGGACAGATCCTCCAGATCCGTGTGTCCTCGTTGGGGGCTTGTAGGCTGGCTGTGCTGGCTGCTGTCTCCATCCCCAGCGTCCAGCAGTTCGTCACCTGTGGAGAGAATGAGATTTGTTATTGTGTTGCACCTGGCGAAGTATGTATTAGTCGTCTGACATTGGCAGTTCGTGCAATCTCGTACATGGGTTTCCCGGAGGCGAGTGTGTGGCTGTGGCATCTGTAGGTGTGTGTGCTAGGCAATGGGACTGTGTGCTGTGCACATGTGGCATGGGACGGATTGGCCATGCCGATGGGTGTGTTGCTTTGCCCCTACTCATTGTGACTCTGGTGTATGCGGGCTCCTGGCCCATCCTGGGTCTGGTTTGTACTTTGCTTTTGGAGTTCAAATGGAACGCTTAGGAACGCATATGGCAACATGGGGGCCATGCCCCAGATTCGCATTTGGGATGGAATATGCTTTTGGGGTTCAAATGGAACGCTTAGGAACGCATATGGCAACATGGGGGCCATGCCCCAGATTCGCATTTGGGATGGAATATGCTTTTGGGGTTCAAATGGAACGCTTAGGAACGCATATGGCAACATGGGGGCCATGCCCCAGATTCGCATTTGGGATGGAATATGCTTTTGGGGTTCAAATGGAACGCTTAGGAACGCATATGGCAACATGGGGGCTATGCCCCAGATTCGCTTTGGGAGGGTATATGCTTTTGGGGTACATGCTGTGAGCCATGGGTGCCGAACGTGACATGTGTTGTGGCAGCATGACAGTGCATGGTCTGAGGTGTGTGCATGCCTGACATGCCCTGCATATTTGCTGTCTGTTGTGGTTACTGGACATGGCATTGGACGCATCGTTATGAGTGAGTGATAGTTGTGTGCCAGCCAACGTATTGCAGTTGTCCCATCTCCTTGGTGTGCGTGCTGCCCTGTGCCATGTGCATCACTGCAGTGCTCGGGGGGTGTGGCCCATGTTGTGTGTTGTTGCTCACAGTGTGTCGTGCGCTTAATTGACTTCTGGCACATGGTTGGTCATGGGCATGTGTCTTAGCGTGACTGCTGTATGTGTGGCAGCTGTGCGGATGACATGCCTTTCATGAGACTGGGGCTGACGGATGGGATGGATGGTATGTTGTATGTGCATGGTGTGTCTGTGTGTTTGATGGGTTCAGTGGTGTTCGTGTGCATTTCTGTTGTTCCGCTCTGTTGCGTCTAGTGTTGTTTGTCTTACATAGGCGTAGTTGTGGGGTGTGTGGTTGACAGGCAGTAGGGGCTACATGGACAGGACTTCAATGGTGTTTCGGTTGTGTGTGATGAGTTGCACAGTGGCTGCCGTGTGGGACTATATTCAGTGTGGCTTGTGCATGCAGACGTGGCTCCTTGGGTGTTGCTATGTCTGTGATGGGTCATGTGGGGTGTGAGTCTGCTGTTCATGTCCGTGTGCACATTGTTCACTTGTTCGTGACGGTGGGCGGTGCTGCGTGTTCGTGTGCTACGTGACATGTCCCATGTGTTGGTGGTGTTATGCTCCTCATGCCTCCAGTAATCCAGCCCTGTCCAGTTTCCCACCTGCAAGTTGTTCGTGCGTGCACTGTACTGGATGCCACATGGCTCTTAGCGGGGGTGCTCCATGTTGCAGGTCTGTGGGGGTGGGGGCGGTGTTGTGGGTCGTGGTGATGGCTGGACACCCACTGACACCGATTGCTGTGGACCGTGATGTCTGCCTTTCGGCTGTCGTTGTGCACTGCGGTGGCTGACACGTGGGTGTGGGGTGTGGGGGATGCTCCTCCTTGCTGTGCTGTGGGACTGGGGCCTGGTGTGTGTTGTACTTGGGCTGTCCACCGTCCCACCCACTGCACTTTGTGTTCCTGCCACTTACCTGTTACTTGTCAGTTGGTGCAGCTGTGGCGGACACATGGGTGTGGTGGGTGCTCGTTGTGGCGCTTCTGGCATATTTGGGGACCTGTTGGTGGTTACGTGGCTGGCTTAGTGTACACATGTCCCCACGCATCTTACAGTTGTTCGGTTTGGCCTGTGTGTGGTAGTGTCTGTTGCATGTGCGTGTGATGTGTTGTGTATTGTGTGCTGGACATGGGGGTGTTTGTCCCTGGGAGCTGTGGCATGGTGGTTGCGCATGTGTGTACATAGCGGTGTGCTGGTATACATTAGTTTGTACTTACCAGCCTCCACTCCCCCTGCTAATCCGGCGAGGATCTCCGGATGTATTACGACTCGCACCTTCTCCTCCCACGCTTTGAAGGTCTTAAAGAGCGCGGGATTCCCTCCGCCAGTGACGGCAGCCAGCTCTCTGTTTTTGCCCTCCTTCTTCTTGACCAGGCTCTTTACGTCATTCCAACGTTTGTTTATCTCGGTTCTGTTCCTGGGCAGGGTCCCGACTGCATTGACCTGGTCTACGATCCGGGTCCACATTCTGTTTCTGGTGGCTAGTGGTGTGTGCTGGACCATGTTCCCATAGATTTGTGGGTACACCTTGATGATCTCGTCGACCATGACCGTCAGCTCCATGGGCGTGAACTTGGGCATCCTTTGTGGTGCCATGGTGTTTGTGGTGCTGGTGCGGTGTGTGTTGTGTAATGTGCAGGGGGTTTGTGGTGCCGGTGTTTGGTGGTGGTGGTGGTGGTGGTGGTTGTGATGTGTGCGTTTCTGTGGTGTGCTGCTGTCCTTGCTGTGTCACTGTGTCCTCTCCTCTCCTCTCTGGTTTGCAATGTAGCAAGGGGTTGTGGTCTGTGGGAGTGCTGCTTTTGTACTCACCTATGTGGGTGTGTCCTCATGGTCTGTTGTTTTCAGGTGTGTTGTGTCTGGGGTTCTGGCCTTTGTATTTTTTGTTTGTCCGGGGGGTGTTTTCGGGATGTGTACTGTGCTTGTGTATTTGTGCGTGCCTTGCTGTGTGGACTTGTTGGCCATGTTGTGTGCTATTGGTTTTGTGTGCGGATGGTTTCTGTGCAGGTACGTGGGCGCCATGGCTTCTGCCGTGTCGATTCTCATCGGCGTTGTTTGCGCTGGCGGGCGGTATTTTTGTTGTTTTTCCGCGCTCATGGCGGTGCGATCGTAATTTCACGTGCGGTGTGTCGGCCGTGAGGGCGGGCGGTTTTGTGTTGTCGTGCGTGTTTCCGTCCGTGGCGGGCGGTTTGACTCCGACTCGGACGATGGCGGGCGGTATTTTGTATGATTTTTCCGCCGATGGCGGTTTTCAGTTTGTGTACTCATAATGGCGTGGTCGGTGTTCAGGCGGTGTGTGCGGGCGGATTTTTGCCGCTTCCATGCCTGGCGGATTTTTTTACGCCGGGTATCGTAATGTGCCCCTAAGTGTCTGCATGTCAAGTTACGTGCAGATCAGTCCATGTACTGGTAAACAGAACAGGAAGGACAACAAAGTTATTACTCGAACCTCTAACTATTGTATGCCTCACATATGTTTTAACTTGCTATTTTGCACTAATTTGCTGCTAGTAACCGTATCGCCGTATATTTTTTAAACTTCTGCTTTTATCTTGCTATATTGCACTTCAGCACTCACCTTGTTCAGACTGCACTCTCCGGTCCGCCGCGGTGTTCCGTTTGAGCGGAGAGAGTCTTTCTTTTTGCTTCAGGGAACAGGCTGTTGACGGTCGCCATCTTGTGGTGGTGGTTGGCGTCCAGCCCTGATTTCTACTTCCGGGTGGGGGGAGCATAAAGGACACATGGGAAATCGAGCGCGCAGCGGACGCGCAAAGGCAAGCCCGTCTGCGCCCGTCCGTGCTAAGACCGTGCCAGGCGCCAGGGATGCTGCTCGGCCCGCCAGGAACCTCAGGGCAGACTACCATTATTCCGGTGAGGAACTACATAGGCTGAATGACAAGCCAACAAATTGCATTGGCTTAGACCTTTGCAAACTACCCGTAAAACATTCTGGCAATTGCTCTTTTTGTGGCTTCATGTTCCAGCCTAACCTAGCGTCACAGTTATTTCTTCCCTCAATCACTCCTTAACATCAAATGCTTTAGGCATTACTCGTTGTGCTCTAGTTAACGCACGGTCACTGACCAAGCATAGGCTAGAGATCGCCGAGTTGATAGAGGCAAAACAGCTTGATGTACTTTTTATTACTGAAACCTGGGGTGACAAAACGACAGGTCCTGACTTCTACCATGCTGTCCCGCAAGGCTTCAAGATATTCAGGTTTGACAGAACAGAGAAAAAAGGGGGAGGAATTGCAATGGTCTATCGGGAGAATTTAAAAGCTAGCTGTGACCCTATACGTAGTCCTGATTGTGAAGCTTTTTCCTTCAATGTACAAATTGCCAATCAGTCCACTTTTAAAGGGATATTACTCTACCGACCACCAGGAAGCAAAGCAAGCTTTCTAAACACAGTTAAATCACTGCTTGAGGCATGTGCAAATGAGAAGTCGACACATATTCTAGGTGATTTTAATTTTCATTTGGAAGATAGCTCGGACACTAATACTGATACCCTAATCGAACTTATGGTAATGACAGGTCTAAAACAAATAGTCATAGGCCCCACACACCAAGCAGGGCATACCCTTGACTGTATTTTTACTAACAATGCCTCTATTTCAGTCAAGGAGATCCTGCCTCTGATCTGAACAGATCACTCGGCTATCATTTTTGAGCTACACAACCCTTCCACTTTTGTAGGGAATAGTTTGAAACATTTAACCACGACCTACCGTAGCTGGAAACAGATTGACGGTAATATGCTGAATGGTCAATTATTGGAAAAACAATTTGAGCTCTCAGAAGACGCAGACATTGCTTCTTTGCAATTTAGCAATTGGCTTTCACAAGCGGCCGACAAGTTAGCCCCTTTGAAAAAAACTACAGACAAAAGAAAATCACCTACCACCCCATGGTTTTCAGAAACTCTCAGGGCAAAAAAACAAGAATACAGGCGACAGGAAAGGCGCTGGAGAAAGGACTACAACGCTCAGGACCTCGCCACTTACAAAACCCTTTTGACTGAATACAAAAACCTAATTAATTCAGGAAAATGCATCTATTTCACCAAACAAATTAATCTGGCAAACAATTCCACTAGAGAACTCTTAAGTGGTTTCAAAACTATCAGGTCCCATAGAAACAAATTCCATTGAACCGTCACAAAAATTCTGTGACTCTCTAGCACAACACTTTTTAAAGAAAGTGAAGCAAATCTATGATATCTTTGGCACTAACACTTGCCCAGACAACCGCACCTTCACTAGCGTTGGCTCTTCTGATGCCTCTAGCTTCTCTAAATTTGAATTAGTCACGAATGAAAAGGTCACCACACTTATTCAACAGGCTAAATCAGGCTCCCCCCATGACCCTCTCCTCCCTAACATCTTCAAGCAAGCCCTCGAGATGTTGGCTCTCTGCCTTACCGATATTTTTAATACTATGTTCTCGCATGGTGTCTTTCCCACTATATGGAAAAAGGCATCCATAGTGCCTTTATTGAAAAAACCCAACCTCGACCCTACACAACCTAATAATTACAGACCAATTTCTCATCTTCCTCTACCTGCCAAATTAGTGGAGAAAGTTATGAATGAACAGCTGACTGACTATTTACTAAAACATAACTATTTAGATGAAACACAGTTCGGTTTCAGAACAGAACACAGCACCGAATCGGCTTTAATCAAAGCCACAGACGAAATTAGAGCAACTTTGGACTCGGGGGGAGCGGCCGCCCTGATTCTGCTCGACCTGTCGGCAGCGCTTGACACTGTCGACCATGATCTTCTGCTAAATCGACTAATTTCCATTGGCGTTTCTGATAAAACACTTACACTGCTTTCATCCTTTTTGTCAGGCAGAATACAATCAGTAGCCTTGGGAAGCTACGAGTCCCCGCCTTTCGTCCTTCCGTGTGGAGTTTCTCAGGGATCATCCGAATTTAACATCTTTCAGTCTAGCGCTGACATCCTATACAGATG
Organism: Calotriton arnoldi; assembly: GCA_963921515.1. NCBI lineage: Eukaryota > Metazoa > Chordata > Amphibia > Caudata > Salamandridae > Calotriton > Calotriton arnoldi. The sequence goes on along the minus strand of CAWUFW010016754.1, from coordinate 59,398 downwards.
ATACACAAATTGTATTATCATTATCAAAAAACTCCGCATCACAAATGCTAAATTTCAAGGACTGCATGTTGGCAGTCAGTTCTTGGATGAATTCTCATTGTCTGAAATTAAATTCAGACAAAACAGAAGTTATCCCTTTTGGCAACTTTTTGCCTAACTGGTCACAGAGCTGGTGGCCGGATAAACTGGGATCGGCACCTATTCCAGTCACCAAGGCTAAGAACCTTGGTGTGATCATCGATGACAAACTGAATTTTAAACCACAGGTAAATGCTGTCTTCTCATCAAGCTTTTTTCTGCTAAAAACCATCAAAAAAATATTACCTTTTATTCCTACGGACAGCAGAAAAACAGTGATTTCCTCTTTGATCTTGGCTAAACTCGACTATTGTAATGGTCTTTATATTGGCCTACCTGAAAAACAAGTTGCAAATGATCCAAAATGCAGCCGCGCGTCTTCTGTTGGGTATCCCTAGGCACTCGTCAGTCCGAAATCATCTGTATAAGCTGCACTGGCTCCCAGTTAGGAACCGCATTATCTTCAAGGCCCTTTGCATTACCTACAGAGCACTTCAGAATACTGGCCCCATATTTCTGAGACGCCTACTCTACTGGTATGTTCCGAAAAGGCATTTGCGTTCCGAAGGCGCTAAATTGCTAGCAACTCCGAGAGTCTTCAAGGCCAGATGGGGTGGTATTAGCTTTAGGGCAGCTGCCCCCAAACTCTGGAATGAACTCCCTCTCTCCATCAGATCCCTCCCAACTTTATTTGCCTTTAGGAAGGCCTTGAAAACCTGGCTATTTGAGAAATAGTCACCTTCATCTTTACAGAGACTGGCATAATCCACTGCTCAGCGCCAAGACACCCCCGGGTATTTGCGCGCTTAACAAATTTATTAACATAACATAACAAAGTTGTCTTTTCAATGTTAACTCCCATAGGAAGCATTCCTCTAAGCAGAATCCAAGAATGATGAATGTAATTATACAAAACTTGGCATCAAACTAGAACTTTGCTGAGAGGAGTAACTTTGTTTTAGTTATAAACTAAAACAAAAAAAAAACGCAAATTCACCAGTTATGGTTCGGTTCGCAATACACAACTCAGACACCAGCCAAGCCAGTGGTGCTGGAACAATTTTCAGAGTGGGTGTGCTGCCATCAGCATTATATCACTCAAGTCATAGGGATTATGAGAAATCCAAGTGTCGCACAAATAACAAGTGGAGAAAATGAGCTACACCCCTTCAGCAGAAGAGTGGTAATGGTGCGTTAAGAAGCTGGTGGTGCATTGTCGCAAATATAATACTAACGCATGGTGTGGTAACACACTATCACTTACAGACAGCAAATGTTCCATTGAAATGGTCACTAGATTTGTACAAAAATGTACTTTTTCTTCTAAAACTAGACAGAGCCCAAAATATAATGTGTGGAAATCAGGTTTCAGTGCAGATTTATCATTTGCAGATCACCAAGGAAAGCGTCTTGATTTGTTTTGATCCTATTAAAATAATTTGTAACCACCATCATTCAGAATTACAAATAAAAGTGCTTCAGCTGTACTTTCTTAACTGCTGATGTATTTTGGAGTATTAGTTTGTACAGTTTAAGTTTTGTTGTTTGTGAGAAAGAAATAGCAACTTACAGTGTTTCCTTTCACACTCAGCAAGATTGTCACATAGTTCACATTACAAAATCATCTCACTTTGCTGACAGGGAAACAAAATTAAACACCAGTCTCCATGTGAAAACAATAAGCAGCAATTTGTCAGAAGACAGAGCCTGACATGTGACCTTTGTGACAAGATAAAAACAAAATGTTTAAGCATATTAATTGCTCACTCATCTTCTGATCTCCAACATGTATATTTTGGGGGTGCTGTAGCACCCCCACATCCTTATTTCCAGCACTTATGAGCCATGCAAACCATAACTTGCACATCTCGGTGCAATGCTTACGATCTCACAAAATGTATACTAATAAGTAAAAACACCTGTTAGCACAAGATCATATCATCACATGCCCAATCAAAGAAACCATACTGTATCCATAGTGGTCTCATTGATAATGTCAATGATAACATTACATGTCATGTCGCCCCTAAGATTATTTATAAATTGTTGATGTGATCTGTCAGTCTTTATTGGAGTCATGATCATAATTGCATGAATGCTGTGCGAGTTATGTATTGGGAAGCTAACAATATCTAAGGGAACTTAAGGGAGTTTCGGTTTTAATTTGTAACCACAGCTTTACTTCAACTCAGTGGTGTAACAAAGTCCCCCACAGTGCGGGGGAGAGGGGGTGAGCTCCAGGGGGCTCCCTCAGCAACGGACCCTGTCCTAAGAGCTCCGATGTGATGTTTAGTCAATATGTGTGCACATACATACATACATAGATATACATCTGTATATATATATATATATATATATATATATATACCAACACACATATTATCTACTGGCGGTCGCCAGTAGATAGTTATAGTTAGGACGTATTTTCCATAGGAAATCCGCGACATTCTATTTGAAATAACTCTTGCGTCGGTTGACGAATCTTCGCGAAATTTTCAAACTTTATGGCCCGCTCCGGTCCGCTCCTACCCTGAAAGTCTCAGGGTGATTCGTCAAGCGGGGGCCTAGAAAAAGGGGGGTCCCAAAACGTGTTTTCCCCATTCATTTTCCCATAGGAAACTTTAGACACGGCTACAGCCCGAACTGCTGAACGGAATTACACCAAATTTGGCAAAGAGGTAGTTCTTGGTTCAGAAAGAACCCTTTTGTTAAATGGTGTAAATCCGTTCAGTAGTTGCGGAGAAATTAAAAAAATAAGAGTCAAAAAATCAATTTCCCATAGGAAACTTTAGACACGGCTACAGCCCGAACTGCTGAACGGAATTACACCAAATTTGGCAAAGAGGTAGTTCATGGTTCAGAAAGAACCCTTTTGTTAAATGGTGTAAATCCGTTCAGTAGTTGCTGAGAAAATCAAAAGTAAAAGTACATATATATCTATGGCCGCGTCGGATTCGCGCACCCTCCCGATCACGAGCTGCATGCTAATTGGCTGTCAGCTGGCTGTCAACATTCCGATTCAGGAAATGTTGGCAGCCATTTTGTCCCTCGGTAGAACCGAGGGACAGAAACAAGTGCGCAAAGCGCGCAAAGGGGGCAGGGTAGAAACACCCTGACCCCCTAGGTCTGCTCAGGGGGTCCCACAAGGACCCCCTGGGCAGAAAAAAGCATTTTTTTTTTTTTTTTTTTTTAAATCGGCAGGATGCGCTCAGGGTGCGCGGATCCTGCCAATAAAAAAGAAAATTGAAGGGCGGTCTCCCGCGCTTCGATTGTATTTTGCCCCCGGGTGGCCCAAGTCCCGGGGGCATGGTGCGGGGGTTAAATTTATGTATGGGGGCCTCAAAGGGCCCCCAAGCCCGGGGACCGCCACCCCCGGGGCTTTCTTTTAAAATGGTGCGGGAGGGCTCTGAGCCCTCCCACAGCCCCGGGGACCACCACCTCCCGGGGCTTCTTTTTTTTTTTACTTTTTCCTGTGTGGGGGGCTCGAGGCCCCCACATGTCCCGGGGACCGCCACCTCCCGGGGCACTAACAAATTAAAATGGGGGTCCGTTTTGGACCCCGAAGCCCCGAGGACCACCACCTCCCCGGGGCTTTGCTGATGTGGGGAGGGGGCCGCGCGGCCCCCTCCTGGAGCCTGTGGTGGCCCTGGGGACCGCCACCCCCAGGGCCGGCTCCTGCAGTGTCCCGGGGTGCCTACCCCGGGACACTGCTGCTTGCAATGACAGGACGGGAGCCTCGCGGCTCCCGTCCTGTCATTGCAAACTGCTTTGGATATTGGAAGAGAGAGCAGGGAAACCTGCTCTCGCTTCCAATATCCAAAGACAATTGCTTTTCCACACGGGGAGCAGCATGTTAGCTGCTCCCCGTGTGGAAAAGCAATGCCGGCTCCCTTAGGACACGGGGAGCCGGCGGGACTGTGGGGGGTTTGGGGACCCCCCCACAGTCCCCAACCAGAGGCCAGGCCCCGGGGGATGGGGTCCCCGGGGCCATAAGTGGCCCGGGAGGGGGGCCACGCGGCCCCCCTCCCCAGAAATTATTAAAAAAAAAAAAAGGCCTGCCCCGGGGGATGGGGTCCCCGGGGCAAAAGGAGGCCTGAGGAGGGGGCCACGCAGCCCCCCTCCTTAAAAAGGAATGTTAAAGTGTGGCCATGCCCCGGGGGATGGGGTCCCCGGGGCAGTTTTCGGCCAGGGGAGGGGGGCCACGCGGCCCCCTTCCAGTTTAATTTTAATTTTAAAAAAAGGGGGTAAGGCCCTGGGGGATGGGGTCCCCAGGGCCCAAAAATAAGAAAAAGGAAGGGGGCCACACAGCCCTCCTTCAAGGAAAAAAAAAAAGACGATCGGGCCGCAGGCCCCGCCCCTTCCTTCACCACTCTGCAAACGCGCCCCTGGCGCGTTTGCAGATGGGGAAGTAATTCCCCTTGAATACTGGGGGTCCCTGGGGCCAACTAGCCCACCAGGAACCTCCAGTATGCGCCAGGGGCTGCGTTGCAGAGAGGTGTACAGAGGCCACGCCCTTTATACACCTCTCTGCAACGCAGCTCTGTGGCGCTTTTGGAGGTACATGGTGGGCTAGTTGGCCCCCAGGAACCCTCAGGATTCAAGGGGACTTAATCCCCCAACTTAAAACGCGCCACGGAGCGCGTTTGCACAGTGGTGAAGGGAGGGCGGGGCTTCAGGTGACATGTGTGCAAACAGGCCCCGTGGCGCGTTTTAAGATGGGGAATTAAATCCCCTTCAATCCTGAGGGTCCCTGGGGGCCAACTAGCCCAACAGGTACATCCAGAAAGCGCCACAGAGCTGCGTTGCAGAGAGGTGTAAAAGGGGTGTGGCCTCTCTACAGTCTCTGCAACGCAGCCCCTGGCGCATACTGGAGGTTCCTGGTGGGCTAGTTGGCCCCTAGGGACCCTCATGATTCAAGGGGACTTAATCCCCCAACTTAAAACGTCCCACGGGGCGCGTTTGCACAGATGTCACCTCAGGCCCCGCCCCTCCCTTCACCATTGTGCAAATATTCCTCTAAAATCTGCCGAACTACGAATTCGGATTTACTCACCTGTTATCAGGAGAGACCTCAGTGCTGCATCTTTCAGCCCAGTACTAATCCTGAAAAGTAATTTTAACCGTACTTACCAGTAACTTGAATTTCCTTCCATAGGCTAACATTGACTGGTTTCACTTGGAAATTCTTCTAAGTGTGGAGTTTTGGAACTTTAAAATATTCCTCTAAAATCAGCCGAAATACGAATTCCGATTTACTCACCTGTTATCAGGAGAGACCTCAGTGCTGCATCTTTTAGCCCAGCACTGACCCTGAAAAGTAATTTTAACCGTACTTACCAGTAACTTATATTTTCTTCCATAGGAATCCATTGTCTGGTTTTCAGCTGAAAAGTTTCAAAGTGTCGATTTTCACAAACTACAAATATTCCTTAAAAATCGCCAGTATGACTTAAACGCATTCTTTCAACTGTTTACAGGAGATGCACCAGTGCTGGATCCAGGATCCAACACTGAGTAAGAAAAAGTAACGATAACAGTTTTTACCTGCTAAGTGAATTTCCTTCCATAGGATAACATTGGTGATTCTATGAGAAAAAGTTTCTAAGTGTCAACTTTTAAAATACAATAATATTCCTTAAAAATCACTACTGTAACCAAAACGCTTTTACTCAACTGTTTACAGGAGATGTCCCAGGACTGAATCTAGGATCCAGTCCTGTGGTTAGAAAAGTAATCCATAAAGTAACTAATTGCATTTAACTAGAAATTCACATTGAGCTGAATGTTGCATTGTGTTTGAAAATGTGTTGCCCATTGCAACAACTGTAACTACTGTACTTAAAAGTCTATTGCCTATGTGCAAAGTATTTAAACTAAAGTAATTCATTCTGAGAAAGTATTTTTTGTAATGTATAATGTAATTACAATGTAATTTAAAAAATAAAAAAGTTTAAAAAAATGTTTCTAAAAATGTAGTAAATCAGTATGAAAAAAATAAATATAACAATTAATACATTTAAAAATTGTCATTTACAAAACCTTTGAAATTCACTGAAAAAGCCGTAGGTTTCAGACATGTTATAGTTAGGAATTAGCATTTAAAAAACCTTTGAAATTCACTGAAAAAACCTTAGGTTTCAGACACGTTATAGTTAGAAATTAGCATTTAAAAAACCTTTGAAATTCACTGAAAAAACCATAGGTTTCAGGCACGTTATAGTTAGAAATTTGCATTTAAAAACCTTAGAAATTCACTGAAAAAACCATAAGGTTTTAGGGAAAGTTATAGTTAGTTGGACATTGCACTCGTACAAAACCCGTGAAATTCCCCCGTTATAGTTAGTTCAGGTAACTATAACTCGCGCCCCGCAATGCACTGCTGATGACGTCACATATTACATCACTCATGACATGGTCAGTGACATCACTGATGACATCACTGATGACATCTCAAATGACATCACTGATGACATCACTGATGACATCATCCATGTGAGAATTTAATGCATCTTCTCACACCCTAATATAAGTTTTGAAACACCCACTCTAAATTACAGACTGCCATTCTCAAAACCATACACACTCCAATACCAATAAGTACATACCCACTCACTGATTCTTAGGTCTACACACACACATCTACTCACTCACCCGTACAGTCACTCATACTTACAGTCACTCAGTACAGGACTATCATATGCACTCATACACCTATATAAACACTCACACAACGCAACTCATCCATAGAGGTATTCACACACCTAGTCAGTCATGCAAATAATTAATCACACTCCAATTTACTCACCTATACAGTTATACACACCAGCTCACTTACTCATAAAAATACTAGCACATTCTTACGCTCCTATGCAATCACTGATGCAAGCACACACTCATCCATATAGCCACTCTCACAATCACACACTCTCACTTATAGCCATTTATATACTCCAACACACATATATACTGCCTTTCACATATGTAGTTACTCACACATGTACCACTGAGATATACATTCAATCACTAACACACCCATACACACACTCACCCACCCATACAGTCCATCACAGACGCACTCTTGAAACCATGCACCCAGTGAATCACCCAATCACACATCTATGCACAGAGTCACACACACCCCACCCACACAAACACTGAGGCACCCATACAGATACTCAGAGAACCAATCCATAACCCATATAGACACTCATTTAGCTAGTCAGAAACCCATGCAGTTGCTTACACAACAACAACAGACAGACGGATACAGACATTCACACAGTTTAGTCACTCACCCATGCATCCAGTAAGATACGTTTAATCACTCACTTATAGACTCAGTCACGCACCTACTAAATCATCCATTCAGGCGCTTCTACACCCACTCATTCTTCAATACGCCTTTCCCTAAATATATTAAACATATTTAAACTTTACAGAAACACACAGTCACTGGATGATGTCATCAGTGATGTCATCAGTGATGTCATTTGAGATGTCATCAGTGATGTCATCAGTGATGTCACTGACCATGTCATGAGTGATGTAATATGTGACGTCATCAGCAGTGCATTGCGGGGCGCGAGTTATAGTTACCTGAACTAACTATAACGGGGAATTTCACGGGTTTTGTATGAGTGCAATGTCCAACTAACTATAACTTTCCCTAAAACCTTATGGTTTTTTCAGTGAATTTCTAAGGTTTTTTAAATGCAAATTTCTAACTATAACGTACCTGAAACCTATAGTTTTTTCAGTGAATATATATATATATATATATATATATATATATATATTCCTCCACGCTTTCTCCTGTGCGTAACCGCTGCCTTCCCAACAAGAGTCGCGTCGCCTCTTTGGACCTCACAGGAGCAGGTCCCGTACAATCCGTGTAGGAGAGTAGGATCTGCCTCTTATGTTGCCCCCAATTTTTCTGATGTTTACACTGGTTTCTGGCTATAGTCAGGCTGGGACCCTGCTAATCAGGGCCCCAGCCCCTCTGTTCTCTCTAAACGATTTGGAGTGCACTCTAGGTGCACTAGTGATTGGATACTGTGGTACCTTATGAGTCCCTAGTATATGGTACCTTAGGTACCAAGGGCATAGGTACTTCACAGGCCTACCAGGGGCTGCAGCATGTATTGTGCCACCCCTGGGAAGCAGACTAAATCTGACACCACAGGCCTGCTACTGCAGCCTGAGTGAGGAAGTGCTAGCACCCCTCACTGAGATATAGGTCCCCTATATCTCTCCTACACACACATATAAACCTATCAGTCACCCCTAAGGCAGGCCCTATCAATCCTGAGGGCAGGGTGCTTGGCTTCTATGTGAGGGGGTGCCTCTGCCTGAGCAGGGCCCCTCTGCAGCTCTCAGAGTCCATTCTCTGGTGCTGTTTGTGGATGCGGTTAAACCATATACTTTTAAGTGCATTATATCCTTGAGGTAAAATGCTAACTTTGGAATGGCTGCATCGAAACATGTCGTGTTTGGTGTCAAACACCTTGAAATACTACCCCCCCCCCGCCAGTCCTGGCGGCTGGGGTAGCATTCCACCCTTCTAGAGGGATAGACATGTACCTACTGTGGAAACGCAGTAGAATCCTGCAGAGCCCTGGCATTACAAAATGGATGCCACCAGTCACAGACACTGGGCTGCCCTCCTGCTGATGACCAACACTCGCAGTGGAGGAAGCCCAACAATAGATATCCTGTCCCAAGGGGGTGTGACCACCTTCCAGACAGGGTTTAGTGTATTGGGGCTGGGTGGGTGCACTCTTAGAGTGCTTTGAAGTCCTGCACTGGGGGAGCAGAAGGCTCCTCTGTGCATATGCCAGTTCAAACCGGCTCAGGGGCTACCTGTCCCTGCTCTGGCGCAAAACTGGACAAAGGGAAGTGGGTGTAGCCACCCACTCCCCTGACCCACCCATAGGTAAGGTCATAGAGCTAGTCCCTCTCTTTCTTTTAGTATAAGAGGGGGAACCTGTGCATTGCACCCTAGATTTCCCTGGATGACGCTCTACAAGAAGAATCCCAGACCTTCGATGTTCCACTACCTTTGGAAGACTGAAGAATCTCCCTTGGAGTCAAGGAGTGACTCCCCCGCTTGGCAGGCACCAAAAACTACAAACGACGGTTGCAAACTACACCGCTCCCGCCGGAGTCCGAAGTCCCTGTAGCCCAAGAAGTGGATTTCCTGACTTCTCAAAGGCCATCGTGAGTCCCCAGCGAAGCTGAGGTCAATGGACCCCAAGAGTAACGACGAACTGTGACCCCTGGGTACCGTGCACTATTGTCGAGTGCAACCCCTTCCCAACGTTCCACGAACTTGTGCTTTGGATCACGTGTGGTCCCAGCCTCCAGCAGGAATCCCTCCTAAGATCAGAGGCCTACCACGTCTCGAGTGACCGTGGGCCCCTGTGAGTGAATCCTCCCAAGGCGTCTTTGCGATCCCTTGCCAGCTGGCTTGTGGGTCACCAAAAGACTTCCTAAAGAAACCAAAGAGCTCCCCTGGTTTCTCCAGGCCTGCCCTGACTTACCTTCGCTGGGTGAGTCCCACAGACCTTGCTGGTCTGCGCCATTGCCTCTTCACACTTTCCCCGAGACTTGCTGTTACCAAGGCTTGTTGGCTCCGATCGAGTCGCCGATACCGCAGTAAGCTGCAGACATTGTGGGACACGCCGAATCCAGTGCCTGGTCATCGTCGACACCTCCTGGACCTCGTGGCTGAAGAGTCAAGGCAACCGCGAATGACCTGAACCTTTGCGACGACGGTGGGCATCCATCTTCCTTGCCCCGAGTCACTGCCAAGTGACTTTGAACACTGTCCCCTCTGCTTTCAGGTCTTCCATCTTCCGAATCCAGGCTTGGGTTCCTCCGGACACTTCTCCTGTCGCCGCAAGCAGCAAGTCTTCACTGGCTCCCATTGAAAACGACGCCGCGACCCGACACCAAAGAACACCTATGCACCCGGCTCCCCTGGGTGAGGTAACTTCAGCACTACGGTGCTCCTGTGGGTGTGGGCCCTAGAATTACTTACCCTGTAAGTGACTTGCTTGTAGCGTCCCTAGAAGTATCCTAAAACTCTAACTTTCCAAGTGCGACAATTGCGCTGACTCGTACAGGGTTCGCGTCTGTGTTAGACACACCGCGTCCATCTCCTTTGCAACACTATCTAAAACTGTATCCTTCGACTCGTACTGAGTCCCAAAGGGCCTGTAACTCTGAGATCTCCATTGCACTGACTCGCACAAGGTTCGCGTCTGTGTTAGACACAGCGCATCCATCTCCCTTGCATCTCTATCTGTGACCGCGTCCTTCGACTCGTACAAGGACCGATCGGTGTGTTCGCCTCGAACACGCAAGGGACCTTTAACATTGATATCCCAATCGCGTCTGAGCGCATAGACTCGCACAGGACTCGCACCGGTGCCAGGTCACCGCGTCCGTCCCCTGTGGGTCTCCTACAACTACCTGGGGTGGTTCTTGGGGGTCCCTTGATTCTAGATGCCCTAGACCTAGGTCTAGCAAACTAAGATTGTGATATTCGATTGTGCTAAACTTATTGTGATAACATTTGACTTGTACATATGTTCCTGACTTCTAATCTCATAAAGAGATTAGTAGAGAGTGTTTATTAATAAATACATATATATTTGATATATATACCTGTGTGGTGTCTTTTCATTTGGTGATTCAAGAGATTGTGTGGTAAAACAAGCTGCTTTACATTCCTTCAAGACTTAGCCTGAAGGCTGCTCTCCACAGCTACCACTAGGATAGCTTTCTATAAAGGTTGTCTTAAACCTATCTACCATAAGAGTCGAATTGTTCTGGTGCAAGGTGTCCACTTTAATTAGTGAACAGCATATACCAGGCCAACTTCTCACAATCCGCAAATAATCCTCTCAAACAAAGGATGACTACGCCTTGTGTTGCTGGTCCAAAATTACTTTATTTTCTGCCCCATCATCCGGGGCCGAAAATAAAGTAATTTTGGACCAGCAACACAAGGCGTCGTCATCCTTTGTTTGAGAGGATTATTTGCGTGTATATATATATATATATATATATATATATATATATATGAAACTCCATTTGCTGCCAAAACCGGTGTACGCCTGCCTTTGTGTGCCGGTGCCAGTGGTGGCGCCAGAAGCCTCCCAAAAATTCAGCAAAATCCTGTCACAGACGACAAGGAAAGCGGCACACCGATTCAATCCACAGTGTTTATTCGTGCTAGAACAACGCGTTTCGGTTTGCAACGGCCTTTGTCAAGTTAACATTGTATTTCCAGAATTCCAAATAAATAATTATTACATCATCAAAGACATAGAAGAGTTTTTCGTCATAGACATGGAAAAAATTCATATATCCATACATCCGTGTGTCTTAAATACAAATTCAATGTCAATACTCATAAATGGAGGAATTGAAAGGGGAATGTGTACAAGGATATTTCAAATGTGACCTACAATTTGTCAACACGGAATTTCATTCCGTTCATTAATGAATATAGACAAAAGACTATACTTCTCGATTCCATTCATTGATTTAAGTATCATGATTTCTGGGATCATATACGAGATCTTAAATACAAATCATACATTATACTAAAGGGTGCTTTAAGTGATAAGATTAAACCACAGATTATGCAATCATGTTACAGTATATCAACGAGTATTCTCATATATATATATATATGAATTGATTGGATTACATTAATACATAATTTTTATATTTTATATATCAAATATTTTGGCAAACTGCTGAAAACATCCCTCCCTGTAGTCGAATAAATATCCCAGCGGAAGGATAATTTTAAAGTGAGTTGAGCCAACAGTAAACTCCTGTGACAGGACTTTGCTGGATATATATATATATATATATATATATATATATATAGACACACAAATATATATATATTCACTGAAAAAACCACAGGGTTCAGGGACGTTATAGTTAGTTGGACGTTTCACTCGTACAAAACCAGAGAAATTTGGCGATTATAGTTAGTTGAGCTAACTATAACTCGCGCCCCCGCAATGCACTGCTGATGACGTCACATATTACATCACTCATGACATGGTCAGTGACATCACTGATGACATCACTGATGACATCTCAAATGGCATCACTGATGACATCATCCACATGATCATCTGATGCACCTCCTCACACCCTAATATCACCTTTGATACACCCCCTCTAAAATACAGACTACCATTCTCGAAACCATAGACACACCAATACCAGTTAGTACATACCCACTCACTGATTCATAGGTCTACACACACATCCACTCACCCATACAGCCACTCATACACGCAGTCACTCATCAATATAGCCACTGAAATATGCACTCATACACCTATACAGATACTCACACAACACCACTAACCATAGAGTTACTCACACACCTAGTCAGTCATGCAAAGAATCAATAACACTTCTATTTACTCACCTATACAGTTATACACACACCACCTCACTTATTCATACAGATACTAACACATACTTACTCTCTTATACAATCACTGACACAAGCACACACACATCCATCAAGCCACTCTCACAATCACTCACTCTCACATATAGTCATTTATATAGTCCAACGCTCACATATACTGCCTTTCACATATGTAGTTACTCACACATGTACCACTGAGACATCCATTCACTCACCAACACACCCATACACACACTCACCCACCCATACAGCCCTTCACAGATGCACTCTTGAACCCGTACACCCAGTGAATTACCCACTCACACATCTATGCACAGTCACACACCCCCACCCACCCACACAGACACTCAGGCACCCATACAGATACTCAGACAACCAATCAATAACCCATGTAGACACTCATGTAGCTACTCACCAACCCATGAAGCCGCTTACACACCAACTGACAGACTGATACAGACATTCACACAGTTTAGTCACTAACCCATGCATTCAGTAAGACAGGTTTAATTACTCACTTATACAGTCAGTCATGCACCTACTAAATCATCCATTCAGACACTCATACACCCACTCATTCTTCAATACACCTTGGCATATATATAAAAAACATATTTAAACTTTACAGAAACACACAGTCACTGGATGATGTCATCAGTGATGTCATTTGAGATGTCATCAGTGATGTCATCCGTGATGTCACTGACCATGTCATGAGTGATGTAATATGTGACGTCATCATGGTGCATTGTGGGGTGCGAGTTATAGTTAGCTCAACTAACTATAATGGCCGAATTTCTCTGGTTTTGTACAAGTGAAGTGTCTAACTAACTATAACGTCCCAGAAACCTGTGGTTTTTTTCAGTGAATTTCTGAGGTTTTTTAAATGCTAATTTCTAACTATAACGTCCCTGAAACCTCTGTTTTTTTCAGTGAATTTCAAAGGTTTTTTAACTGCTAATTCCTAACTATAAGGTCCATGAAACCTCTGGTTTTTTCAGTGAATATATATATATATTGTGACCAAGACCACGGACGTGGTCGAAACGCGTCGTCCTTGTTGCCACAACAGTGAATAAATTGCTTCTGTTTTCAAGTGGGCTTGCGTGGATTTCTTCCTTGGATCCCTTGTCGTGCGATATATATATATATATATATATATATATATAAATATATATAACTCACGCCCCCGCAATGCACTGGTGATGACGTCACATATTACATCACTCATGACATGATCAGTGACATCGTTGTTGACATCACTGATGACATGTCAAATGCGAAATGCGATCCACGCGTTTCGGCCCGTCCGAACCTTGATAACGATACATTGTAGCTTCCTTATTTAAATGTACAAATGCCTCCAGTTGCCAACATTAACAAAGGACTACATATTACTTTAATCCAAAAAGCTGGCGGCCAAATTGGCCTGGTCACGATGTGAAAATTCAGGAATTGATACAATAAAGAAAAGAAAACAAGTGTTAATATGCACACAATGTCATTTCAGCATATCTTGCCCCGTGACTGCCATACCTGTATTTTCGTCAACGTGACTTGTTCATAATAAACATACTTAGGATTGCAAACATCAACATAAACAATGGACTACACATTACTTTAAAGTGAAAGGCTATCGGCCATATTGATCTGGGCACGTTGCATATTATAATGGTTCTTACACGAAAGAAAAGAAAAAAAGGGGGTGTTAATATACACACACTATCCATAAATAAAGTTCTAGCGATTATAGTTCCATTCCATTCACAGCTCATTTGAGATGTTATGAGTGATGTCATGAGTGATGTCACTGACCATGTCATGAATGATGTAATGTCTGAGGTCATAAGCAGTGCATTGCGGGGTGTAAGTTATAGTTAGCTCAGGCAACTATAACTGCTGAATTTCACTGGTTTTGTACGAGTGAAATCTGAGTCTAACTAAAACGTCCCTGTAATCTCTGTTTTTTTTTCAGCGAATTTCTAGGGTTTTTTTAACGTTAAGTAAGATGCCTATCACAATAGATGGTGGGGGGTTGGAAGCAGGGCCTGGCCTGGCATTGTGCTGCCCCCACCCAAGCTTGCTGCTCCTGCCTCCCCTCCTCCTTGCCATCCATTGTCCAAGTCCCTGCCCCTGCTCCCTCATTACAGCCCTGTGTGGCCGTTGTTCTGCCACTGGCCTTCCCGCCTTCTCTGAACAGTTAGCTTGCTGCCCCATCCTCCTCCTCCCTATCCTCTGTTGTCTGAATCCATGCACTAGCCTTCTCCCTCCTGCCATGCATGGTTTGATGTGCTGCCACTGCCCTCCATTTAGCATGATGTCCCAGTCCACTCCTCCTAACCTCCATTGCCCAATTCTATGCCCCATCATTGACCTCCTGCTTAGCCTCTGTGCTTAGCTTGCTGCCCCTACTCTCCTTCCCCCTGCCCTCCGATGTCTGTGTGCATGTCCCTGCTCCATCCTTTTTGCCCACCATGTTCCATGGACCTGCCGCTCCTATCTACTCTGAGTGTTCTGTTGAGCTGCCACTCCCCTCCCACCTGCCTAGCATTGTCAGATGACTGTAACCTGTCCCTGCCACCTCCACCCTGCCTGTCCACGTTCCATGCCCCTATCCCCTTCCTCCTGTCCTCCATGGTCCATTTTACTGCCACACCCTTCTGCCCTCCCTGGTCTGTTGTGCTGCAACTGCTCCTCCTGCCTGCCCCACGTGGTCTGTTGTGAGGCCCCTTCCCCTGAACTCTCTTATCTGTGCCCAGCTCCTACCCCACCCTTCTATCCTCCATGGTCCTTTCTGCATGCACCTGCCCCCTCCTTCTCACCCATCATGGCCATTGTGCTGCCACTAACCCTCCCGCTTGCCATGCATGGTCTTCTGTGCTGCCACGGCCCCTCCCACCTTCCCTGTGTGGTCAGCTAGCTGCCCCTGACTCCCTCCCACCATCCCTCCATGGTCTGTGTGTACGCCATTATAGTCTCACTGTTGCTCTCCATGGTGTCTTGCTTCTAGTGCCCATCCTGCCTGACCTCCATTGTCAGCTTGCTGCTCCTGCCCTGCCCTCTTGCCCCCTGCCCTCTGTTTTCCATGTGCAGACCCCTATTCCCTCCCTCCTGTCTTTTCTGTTCCATTGTAATGCCCCTGATCCCTACCTCCTGCCCTTTATGGTCCGTTATGCTGCAGCTTTCTCTCCTGTCTGTCCATTATGGTCAGCTAGCTGCCATTGCCTCTTTCCCCTCTGTTCTCTGTTGTCCATGTGCATGGTCCTGTCCCCTCCCTATTGCTTTCCATGGATTGTTGTGCTGCACTCCCGTCCCGCATGCCCTGTGTGGTGTATTGTGCTGCTGCAAACCCTGATGCCTGCCCTGTAAGGTCAGTTTGGTGCACCTGTCCATGTCCCTCCTGTCCTCTGTTATCCGAGTCCATGTCCCTACCCCAATTCCTCCTGCCTTCCATGATCCAATGTACCATTCTTGCTAACATTTTGAACTTGGTAAGAGGGAGATTTTGAAAAACAAACTGGGGTATTGATTTTCCCCATTGACTTACATTGAAAAAGAGGAGATTGTAGACAGGAGACAGATCAAATAAAGCCTATTTGGGCTTAAAAACATTGGGCGTTTCCTGGCTGAATCGGGTCTGTTGGCATGTATGGTTGTACTACCACTGCCTCTTCCTTCTGCCCACAGTGGTCTATTATATTGCCACAGTCTCTCTTGCCTGTCCTGCATTGTTGGTTTGTTGCCCCTGCCCCCCTTTCCACTGCCCTCCATAGTCTGTTGTGCTTCCACTGCCCTTCCTGCCTGCCCAGTGTGGTCAAATTGTTGCCTCTGCACCCTCCTACATGCCTTCAATTTTCTGAGTCCGTGCCCCTGGCCTCTGCCTCTCAACAGTATCCTAATGAACAACTAGATTGCTAACATTCTATATTTATTACAAAAGTGTGGCACACCTGACGTCATCTTGATGTAATCAAAACTGTAATACCTAGAGCATTTCCTTTAGAAATTACAGAAATGAGAGGGTCTTATTTGCATCGAAATTATGGTTAGTGCTCTAAAAAACTAAAATGAGGACATATTTTCTGAGTTTTCAAATAGCGACAAAGCACTTTTAAATTATTTGTTATTTTTATGTTTTTTTATCCAGTTGACCACTTGATTAAATGTTGCACTTAGGGGAGAGGATGTGGTATTACTTTCAGAGCTGCAGACTTTGCAACTGGGGAACCAGGTTGGATTTTCTGCTTCAGCTCGACATTCTGTCATTCTGGTCAAATCACTTAATCTCCCCATGTCTACAACCAACATGAATTTGTCCTTGTGTGATGTAACCAATGCTCATGTAAAGCCCTCCAATACCTGACCAGTCTGCACTATATAAAACTGCAAAAAAACAAAAAATAAAAAGTGTTTTGCACACTTCTGTCATTGGGCTATACGTGGGCTACATCTGGGTGATATTTGGTGCTACATTTGGGCTCTTGTCTCTGGTGGCCATCTTGGGAGATTTATTTGTTATGAAGTTTCCTAATTTCCTCATTTACTACATTCTCCTCAGTAGGAAATACTTTCAGTTTTTTACATTGATTCCATCAAGAAGGCATTCAGATGTGTCGCACATTCGCCATAAATTCTGAATGTTAGCACTCTAGTTGCTCATTAGATCACTGTAGTAAAGCTACTGCTCACTAGGGAAGTCTGCTGCTGGTATTGAAAGTGCATGTTTCAGTCTGCATGTCAGAATTTTTTAATGAAATAGAAGAGGATTTGAGAAGTCACTCAAAATGTGCCCTAATTTTTCTTTCTTCAGCACTAATAATAGATTCTATGGCAAAATGAACCCCTCAGTTTGTTCCTTTTTAAATTAAATGTTTTAAGTGTTAGCAGTTTATTCCAATCAAGATGGCTTCAGGTGTGCCATACTTTTGTCATAAGTAAGACTGTTAGCGCTCTAGTTGTTCTTTAGAACACTCTGGGACATTCTGTCATTGGGCTATACGTGGGCTACATCTGGGTGATGTTTGTGCTACATTTGGGCTCTTTTGTCTCTGGTGGCCATCTTGGCAGACTTATTTGTTATGAAGTTTCCTAATTTCCTCATTTACTACATTCTCCTCAGTAGGAAATACTTTCAGTTTTTTACTTTGATTCCATCAAGAAGGCATTTAGATGTGTCACACATTTTCCATAAATTCAGAATGTTAGCACTCTAGTTGCTCATTAGATCACTGTAGTAAAGCTACTGCTCACCAGGGAAGTCTGCTGCCCAGCACCCTGCCTTCAGGATTGAAAGGCCTGCCTTAAGGGTGACTTCTAGGTTTTAAGTGTAGTGACCTTAGATATAAGAAAACTTGTATCTGTTGTAAGTGGTGCTAGAACCAGCTTACACAGGCTGCAATGGCAGGCCTATAGTCACAGTTTGAGTGGTCTCTCATGGGTGTCACAATACATGCTGCAGCCCATGGGAGACCCCTGGTGTACCTATGCCCTGGGTACCTCAGTACCATATACTAGGGACTTATAGGTGTACACCAGTAGCCAATTTTGGAGGTACAGATGTACTTACCATGTCAAATCTATGAAGGAAGCCCAGTGACTGGGGTCCTGATTAGCAGGATCCCAGTCAGACTAGTCAAACAAACATACTGACACCAGCAAAAGGTGGGGGTAACCATGAAAGCAGATCCTACTTTCCTACACAACAACACCCCCCAAATGAAAGGAGATGAGACTAACCTTGCCCAGTTGAGTCTTCATTTTCTATGTGGAAATATCTAGAGAGTCCATCTGCGTTGGCATGGTTACTCCCAGGTCTATGTTCCACAGAAAAGTCCATCCCCTGTAGGGAAATGGACCACCTCAAAAGTTTGGGATTTTCACCCTTCATTTGTTTTAGCCATAAGAGGGGCTTACGGTCTGTCTGAACAATGAAGTGAGTACCAAACAGGTATGGCCTCAACTTCTTCAAGACCCAGACCACAGCAAAGGCCTCCCTCTCAATAGCTGACCAATGCTTCTCCCTGGGGGTGGGGGGGGAATCAACATTCTGCTTATAAAAGCTACTGGTTGGTCCTGGCCATCTGCATTAAGTTGTGATAGAATTGCACCTACCGCTATCTCAGAAGCATTTGTCTGGACAATGAAGGTTTTGGAGTAATCAGGATATTGCAGAACGGGAGCAGTGGACATGGCCTGCTTCAGGTCATCAAATGCCTTCTGACAGCTAACTGTCCACTGAACTTTCTTAGGCATTCTTTTGGAGGTAAGTTCATTAAGGGGAGTCACTATGGACCCATATCCCTTAACAAACCTGTAATACTCAATCAGGCCCAAGAAAGCTCTAACCTGAGTCTGGGTAGTGGGAGCAACTCGTCCATTATGGTCTGGATTTTTCTTTCCAATGGTTGAACCTGGCCTCACCTACAAGGTGAACCAAGTACGCAACTTTGCTCTGCCCTATCTGTCGCTTTGTGGACTTGATAGTGAGGCCTGCCTTTTTCAAGGCCTCTGGAACGTTCCTGAGGTGGACTAGGTGATCCTCCCAGGTGGAGCTAAAGACAGAAATATCATCTAGATATGCTGCACTATAGGCTTTCAGACCTGTGAGAACTTTGTTCACCAACCTCTGAAATGTGGCAATTGCATTTTTCAAGCCAAAAGGCATCACAATAAATTGATAATGCCCACTAGGGGTTGAAAATTATGTTTTTGGTTTGGCATCTTAAGAGAGTCTGTTTTGCCAGTAACCAGCTGTCAGGTCAAATGTACTGAGATACTTGGCCAAAGTATCTATGAGCTTATCTGCCCTTGGAAAAGGATGGGCATCCATCCTAGTGACTGCATTGAGACCCCTGTAGTCTACACAAATCCTCATCTCTCTCTTACCATCTTGGGTGTGAAGTTTTGGTACAAGGACTACAGGACTAGCCCAGGGCTATCCGAAGGTTCAAAGATCCCCAACTCCAGCATCTTTTGGACCTCAGTCCTGATGCACTCTCTGACATGGTCAGGCTGTCTGTAGATTTTACTGTTGACTGGTATACTGTCACCTGTGTCCACTTCATGGGTACAGCGGGTAGTTTGACTGGGAGTCAGAGAAAACACGTTTGGGAACTGATTGAGGACTTGCCTAAAATCAGCTTGCTGCTGGTCAGTGAGGCTGCTTGCCAAGGCTACTCCATCAACTGACCCATCAACAGGGTCCTGGGAGAGGAGATCTGGGAGAGGTTCCCTCTCTTCCTCTGTCCCTCATCAGTTGCCATGAGCAAGGTCATGCCAGCCCTGTCAAACAAAAGGCTTTAGGAGGTTCACATTAAGAACTCTGTGAGGACTTCTGGGAGTGCCTAGGTCAACCAAGCAGGTGCCCTCGACTTTCTCTTCTAGGATAGTGTGGAGGCCACTCCACTTCTCTCAGAGAGCTGCTGGGATCACAGGCTCCAACACCCACACTTTCTGTCCTGACTGGTAAACAGTCAGCACAACCTTTTGGTCATGCCAAGCTTTCTGATGCTCCTGGCAGGCCTCAATGTTTTTGCTGGCCTTTTTCATGTACTCAGCCATACGTGAACGCAGGCCAAGAACATAGTCCACAATATCCTGTTTAGGACGTTTGAGAGGCTGCTCCCAGCCCTCCTTAACTAGACACAATGGACCCCTAACTGGATGTCCAAACAGAAGTTCAAATGAGCTGTAGCCCACCCCCTTTTGAGGAACCTCTCTGTAGGCAAAGAGAGGGCAGGGTAGTAAGACATCCCATTTTCACCTGGGCTTTCCTGGGAGTCCCATGATCATACCCTTTAGTGTCTTGTTGAACTTTTCAGCAAGCTGATTGCACTGTGGATGGTAGGGTGTGGTAAACTTGTAGTTGACACCACAATCTTTCCACATGGCAGTTGGTAGTTATTTAGCTAAACATGAAGTTTGTACCTCTGTCTGACAAGACCTGCTTACAAAACCCCACTCTGGAAAAGACTCACAGAAGGGCCCTAGCCACTACAGGAGCTGTAATGGTCACAAGCGGAATAGCCTCTGGATACCTAGTGGCATGGTTCACCATCACTAGGAAGTAACAGTGTCCAGATGCTGTTGGAGGGTTGAAGATACCAACAATGTCTATTGCTAACCTCTCAAAGGGTATCCCAACCACTGGAAGTGGAATTAAGGGGGCCTTTGTAGTGCCACCTGACTTACCACTGGGTTGGCAAGTGACACAGGAGCAATAAAACTCCTTGGTTTCCTCAGACATGTAGGGCCAGTGAAAATGAGGGACAAGCCTGTCCTGAGTCTTGCTTTGCCCAAGATGTCCTGCAAGGGGAATGTCATGTGCAAGGGACAGATGAAAACTACTGAATTTCTGAGGTATAACCAACCTCCTGGCACCAGGCATGGGGTTTCTACTCTTAGAGAACAGAAGCCCATCTTCCCAATAGAACCTTTGGGACCCACTGACATTCTCTGCCTCCTCAGAAGCAGCTTGTTGTCTGAGCTGTTCAAGAGAGTGGCAGGATTACTGCTCCAGACTCAAGTCTGCCTTGGAAGGGCCTCCTGCCCCCAAGAACTCAGCTGTGTCAGGCCCAAGTTCCTCTAGGGCAGTTCCTTCACAGGGGCTAAGATCCTCTCCCTCAGGAGACTGATCTTCACTGGGAGTCTGGGAGGACGATAATGCCTTACCCTGCCTTACTCTTCCTGCTCCTTCTCTTAGGAGCTAGCTGGTCTATTTTTCCAGGATCCAGATCTCCTTGTACTGGTGCTGGGGGTGTTAGTTGCCTTAGGGGCAGTAGTAGTAGATTCTTTGGTGTTAGCTTTAGAGCAATTGGCTTCCCTTGCTCTGTGGCCTTTCTCCTTACACAGGTAACACCAAGGTCTCTTGCCAGAGGAAGAGTAGTTTTGGGACCCACCCCAGGGGGAGATTTTTGGGGACCTTGTGAAGACTCTTTTTTGTCTTTACCTTTTTCCCCACCCTTCTCTTGGGCCTTAGAAGAATCTTGCTTCTTCTGGTCACCTCCACTAGCATTGTTTTTCTGCTTCACCCTGGTGCGTACCCATTTGTCTTCCTTCTTTCCCAATTCTTGGAGCGGTGGTCAGATCAGAATCCACCAGGTACTGGTGCAGCTGCTGATTTGGACAGTTATTAAGGATGTGCTCCCTCATCAATAAATTGTACAATCCCTCATATGAATGCATATTACGTCCATGAAGCCAGCCTTCCAGAGCCTTAATAGCGCTGTCTACAAAGTCAACCCAGTCTTTGGTGTGTGCCTTCTGTGTGTCCCTGAATTTAACCCTGTATTGCTCAGTGATTAAGCCAAACCCATCTATGAGGGCACTCTTGAAGACTGCATAGTTGTCAGCATCTTCCTCTTTGACAGTGAGACGTTTGTCTCTGCCTTTGCTAGCAAAGGATAGCCACATGATAGCTGCCCACTGCCCTTGAGGGACCTTCTGGTCTTTACAGGCCCTCTCCAAGGCAGTGATCCATGTATGGATATCATCCCCCTCCTGGTAAGGAGGCCTATCCTGCTCAGGTTCCTAGCATGAAAAGATTGCTCCCTGGCCCTAGGGATGCTAGTGCTGCCACCATGGGTCTCTAGTCCCATATTCTCACTTTGTACTTCCAAGGTTTTCTTATCAAGGGCCAGCTGCTCTTGCTTGATTCTAAGCTTGGCTCTCACAAGCTTGAGTAGGTGGTACTCACTCTCTAAGGAGCCCTCCCTCTGACTAGAGATGGAGGTCCCTATGGAATTGTTAGAGGCATTGAAATTGACAGAGGAGGAGCTAGATCTCCCCTGTATTTTTTACACACTCCCAGGAGGAATAAAGTGGGACCTACCTCGAGGGACACCCTCTGTACTATCTGTTCTATTCCCTGGGGGATCAGAGTTCACCAGTGTGGGTCATCAGACTCTTCCTGGTCATGCTCAGAATTAGTGTCACTGGGGCGAACCATCCCTGACCCATCTCCCGGAGCTGCCCCCCCCCACACACACACACACACACTGTTCTGCCCTTCTGATCCATCAGCTTTCTAGAGGTCATCCTGCAGAAGCAGCTCTAAGAGTTGCTGAGTGTTAGCGTTGCTACCTGTCATTAACTTCCTTGATGCAGCCAGGGTCCTATGTTCCTGGAACTTAAGACCACTCTATTGGAAGATTGGGACCCACTGGCTTCCTCAATTAAAGACATGGTACACTAGGTGTATTGTGGTGTTGCAGCTACCTACCCTGGTGAAAACTAAACTTCTACAGGATTGTAGAAAGGGTTGTGCTAGGCCCTCTACTAGCAATCCAAAGAGTTCAGTAGAACTTACTACTTACAAAAAGTATTTTTGTATGTGCCTAATGCTAGTGATGGTTTTTCATCTAACCACACCTAGATTAGCTGGTAAAACAATGCAGGCTTAAATCCCAACTGCTGCACATCAATGTAAGAGGCTGGCTTAGTATATGGTGCACACTTATTTAAATGAAGCACCTTTTTAAGTGAAGCACCTTGCACTAATCCAGCCAACTCTTATGGTGACTTTAGTGGTCTTAGACAACCTTAGAAAGCTCTCTAAGTGATAGCTGTGGAGAGCAGTCTACAGGCTTATCCAGAAGGAGTGTTAAGCAGCTTGTTTTACCAGATCAAATCATGTAGTGCAGGTTAAATGAAAAAGAACCACAATATAAAAATAGATCTATTTATTATACAACACTCACTAACACATTGGTATATCTCCTACCCGGAGATATCAACACAAATACACAACAATACTTCAATTGCAAATAGGTAAGTAAGCACAATACACGGTGGTCTCCAGGGGGAGACCAAACCATATACTAAAAAAGTGGCATGCGAACTGCGACTTAAGTAGGGACTTGGACCAGGAGACTCAGAGGAGCTGGGGACACAAGGAACCATCCAAGGTAAGTACCCAGGAACCCCACGGAGACTGTGTGCAGAGTGGAAACACAGCCGCATGTCCAATAGAAGTCAATTGGGAAGTTGTGTTGCAGTTTTAAAGAAGGAGGACCGTTTCCAGTGGACCCTGAAGAAACCCTGTGGAAGACAGAAGGTTGGAGAGACACTCCACCCATGGATACCCCAGGAACCAGGATGCCTACACCAGGGAAGTCGGGAGCATAGGTGCTAAGTGACGTTGGAAACCGCCGTAGAACACAATGGAGGACTTCAGTAAAGATGCCGCTGGAGAAGACTGTGCAAGAGTCTGGTGGAATCAAAGAGTGGATTCTAGAAGAGGAGAACCTGTAAGCAGAAGAGACAATGTCTATGCCACTCAGCAGTGACCAGGAGGCACGGAAGAGCAATGCCCACCGATGACGGACGGTGCAGATATAATATGTGAGGTCATAAGCAGTGCATTGCAGGGGCGCGAGTTATAGTTAGCTCACCTAACTAGAACTGCCGTATTTCTCTGGTTTAGTACAAGTGAAATGTCAGCCTAACTATAACGTCCCTGTAACCTTTGGTTTTTTTTGTGAATATCTAAGGTTTTTTAAATTCTGTTTGTTAACTATAACAGCCCTGTAACCTTTGGTGTTTTTAAGTGAATTTCAAAGGTTTTGTACATGCTAATTCGTAACTATAACGTCTCTGCAACCTTTGTTTTTTTAGTGAATATATAAATATAATATGAGGCTTCTTTGTAAATTACCATTTGATTGCCATATCCCATTGTCGTGGGTTTCGCATATGTTTCTTTTTTATGCTTATTTCATTTTGGTTTTGTTTCCACGTCAATTTAGTTTGTTTAAACTATCATGAGCTATGATAATGGGTATTATACCTTTATTGGTTCAAAACGTGATGTTAGTCTGTCTTCTTATATGAAGAGACCTTAATTACCATATATAATTTTCTTTATGTCTATGTATTTGTCTTGTGACTTTTTCCATGAGCACTTAAATACAGCCACTTCCGGGTCAGGAAGTGACTTTGACAAAGACCGTGAGGTTGAAACGCGTCAGTCAATAAACTTTTGCTCTTAAAAAATATCCTGAGTGCGACTTTGCCTTCTGTTGTTCGACTGGAGGATTTGTACACATTATAGCGGGTCCAGCGCCCGCCTGCTCGCACCAACCCTGTCTGGTGGATGAGGTCGGATGAAAGGCTGGAATCTTCATTGTGCTTTTCCTTTCCCGATTCCCGCCGCTGCTGTGAAAAATCACCGTGTTCTTTGAGCCGGGTTTTGTCGGGACCGGTTGCCAGGTAACAGCACGGGCTTCGTTCCGCAGAGAGACGCAACACGGTAGTGCTGCTAGCTCCCGGTATGGAAGTTGTCCTGCTTGTGGTTAGCGGATCCCGTCTGTGACAAAAGAAAGCGGCAGGGGTGCTTCGTTTGCCTTCCGGACTAGTGGTGTTCCACTGTTTCAGAAGGCGTCCACGGAGGAGGATATTTGCGGTAGAGCTTGGATTTTTTGTAAAACGTGGGCTGGCTGAGACCGTGAGTCGGAGACAGTGAAACAGAATTGCCACGATGAGTGAAGCAATCAGGAAGCGATTGGATGTTGCCAAATCGCTTTTTTCTGAAACGGATGTATCACCAAATTCGAGTGGTGATGGAACAGGAACGTCTACGAGTGGAACAGCAACTACGTTGAAACAGGACCTATATAGGCTGGAAAAACTATATAAAAAGGAGATCAACAGAAGCTGGGAGGTTATTTCCCTCAACAACTACATAGAGGTGGAGCGCGTCCCAAGAGGTCTGCGAATCCTCATTACACCTACCTATCAAAATCCTGATCCGCAGCTCCTCGAGGAGTGGTCTGCTCTCATGGCTGCCACTTGTAAAAATATGTTGGGTCTTCTTGCGAAATATGCCGCACTCGAGTTAGAGCAAATCAGTGAGGAGATCAAATCTCTGCGTGAGATGCTTGATAAACATGAGTCGCAAAGTGAAATATCCAGCTTTTTGAAAGATATGGATGGACGATTATTGAAATATGAGGAAGGCATTAAAGCAAAGAAGCGTTGGAAGTTCATCAGAGATCGTAATGATTATGCCCAAGGACGCATACTGACTTTTGGACGTAAATATGATGCAGCAAGAAAGGATCAACTACAAACTGATACTATTAGGATTCGGGAATTGGAAACCTCTGAATCCAGCTCTGAGGCACCATCTGACCTGGATGAACAACCGAGTCTTTCGGCAACGGCGCGAGGTCCCTTCCCTTCCCACACAGAATACCGTTTTTTACGGGAAAGCGTGAGTGGAAGGAAGAAACCACCGCGAGGAAGAGGAAGAGGCGCAAACAACGAACAAGGAAAAGACAAATCAGGAGAGGAGGCGAAGGCCAAAGAAAACGAGACGCCATATGGGAGAGGACAACGGCGATCCAAGCGCAACAAGTAATGGGTGAGTTAAACCACAACAACTTATCTATTATTAATATCTCCTCACATTCCATTACCCCTGATGAACGTTCAGTGCTTGAATTAGGCCTATCCTTTTGCCCTACTGCCAATTTTAACTTTCCCAGAGCTCGCATTGACATTTTTTTATTTATAAGGAAACTGAAGCTCCTTAAAACACACGCGCTTAAACATGGTAGGGCTACTCACACTGAGATTTCCCAGCTTGAGCCTACGAGTGGTGACATGGATACACTTACCATGTCTGACATTGAGACTATGGCCACACTAAGAGAGATCGAGCTGGGTGCCAAGGATTGGGTTTCTGACCGTGAACTGTTAGCTAACATGGGGATGGAGGTCGATCGTAGTTCCAGGAATGACTTTAAACCTAAATCTAGGTTTAATCCTGTGACGCTACATGATGGCATTGACGCCTTCCATGAAAGCATTGTCTTTGATCTCGTGACATTGTGGGAGAAACAAAACAACACTTTTGCTAGTAACCTTACGCCAGCTCAAAGAATGGGCCTACAGTCTCTTCAAAAGGCTGAGTCTTTTGTTATAAAACCCTCTGATAAAGGGGGCAATGTTGTTCTTTGGGATCTTGGAAAATACAAAACAGAAGCAAGACGACAGTTGGAGTACTCAGGGAGTTACCTGAGGTCTAACCAGACAGAATACTCCAGGACTATTACTCAATACCATCTATTACTTGAGAAATGGCATGGACAAGGAACTCTGAGACGTAATGAGTTCCTGTTCCTCATGACTAAGAAGCCTATGGTCCCTGTCTTTTATATGCTCCCTAAAGTTCATAAAAGTCTAACTGAACCTCCGGGCAGACCCATCATTGCCGCCAACCAGAGCCTACTTGAAAACTCTTCCATCTACCTTGACTATTTCCTCTGCAAATATGTGTTTAATTTGCCATCATATTGCAGGGATACCATGGATTTTCTATCTAAAACGCAGGGTATTCCATGGAAAGACTCATATGTACTGGCTACGATTGATGTGGTGTCTCTTTATACTTGTATCGAGCATGACTTGGGCCTGAAAGCTTGTAAATATTTTTTAGAGATAGACCACTCTCCATGTTTGATCACACTACCTTACTGTTGGACATGTTAAGCTTTTGCCTTCACAACAACTGTTTCCTTTTGAAGATACATGGTATAGGCAATACACTGGGACGGCGATGGGAAGCTGCTTCGCCCCCAGTTATGCCTGTATCTTCATGGGGTGGTGGGAGGCGGAGCACCTTTGGCATCCAGGTAATGAGTGTTTTATGGATAATGTGATCCTGTGGACCCGCTACATTGACGATATTTTTCTGATTTGGGATGGTTCACAGGATTTGCTTCATGATTTTATTGCAGGTTTATCCATCAATGAGCTCAACTTAAGTTTTACTAGTAAAATACATGCTACCACCATTGAATTTTTGGATGTTCAGGTTGAGGTAAGGGATGACTGCATTCATACAAGCTTGTTCAGAAAAGCTACTGCAGTGAATAGCGTGCTACATGCACGTAGTCATCACCCGGATGCACTCAAGAGAAGCATTCCTTATGGAGAGTTGCTCCGCGCTAAACGTAATTGTAGTTCTGCTGAAGCCTTTACTAGGGAAAGTTTGACCATGTTTAGCCGTTTTAAATCACGAGGCTACTCAGGTCAAACCATTAAAGTAGCTACTGAAAAAGCAGCAGGGAGGGACAGAAACAGCTTGTTGGTCCCTAAGACCACTAACAAAAGAGCTCAGGAAGTAAGACTTATCACCACCTTCTCGAATGCATCACAAGCCTTACACAGGATAGTTAACAAGCACTGGCATTTAGTCAGGCAGGATGTGGTTATTGGTAAATTGGTTAGTTCCAAGCCACACATCACCTATCGCAAGTCTAAATCCCTACAAGATACCCTGGTACACAGTCATCTTACACATAGGAACATTGGCTCGGGTTCATGGCTTAAGGAACTCCCCGGTTTTTACAAATGTGGCCGGTGTAAGGCCTGTAGTAACAGCCGCAATGTGAGAAGCTACCCTTTGCCAGTGGGCAGGGATGAGAAAATCTTGTCATTTATAAATTGCAACACCGAATTTGTGGTGTATGTCATTGTCTGCATTTGTGGCCTGCGCTATGTCGGCAGCACCATTTTTCCTGTTAAGAAGCGTATCCTTGAGCACTTGCGCGCAGTTAGGAACAGGGATCTGACTTACACTGTAGCCAAGCATTGCATGTTGGAGCATGGTGGGACCGTTGATGTCTCTTCTAAACTTTCTTATTTTGGAATTGACAGGGTCCCAGTACATCCCAGAGGAGGTGACCGTGAAAGAAATCTCAGGCGCCTGGAATCGGAGTATATCATTCGCCTGCAAAGCAAGACCCCCGGAGGCCTCAATTGTGAGGAAGACCTTCATGTCCATTTAGGCTAGTAAAGATACTATATACAATTGGTGCTCCCTAAATACCCTTAGGACACTGTATATATTGCTATCTTCCTTCTTCTGATCTGGGTTTCAATCTTAATTTCATTTGATCTTATTTTGTATTGATTTTTATTTTTATTTTTATTTCTGTTTTTCAACGTAGTGTGCCTGAAGGGCTTCATTCCCCCCTTTTCCTTTATTTATTTTTTGCCCATTTTTTTATTTTATTTATTTATTTTTTGCTAATTTTTTGGTCATATTTAATTTCCCCTCCTAGAATTATCTGTTCCTCTATTATCTTCCTATTTGAGGAAGTCCCATCTCCGTTTCAGCGTTATAGTCGCACTGTAACTCATCATTTTTTTCAAGCGGCTGCTTGAACTGATGGTCTCTCCCACTCCGTTTTTCCCTTGTATATCACCTGTGGGTGGGTTTTAATAGTGCTCTTTTTTGTGTTTTCATTGAGTTATATGTTTTAGTTCTTGTTATTTTGTTGCTCTTTTACTTTATCTGTACTTGTCGAATGGGATCTGGTAGGCCCTGTATTGGGGTTAATATGGGTGCAGTGGTTTTTTGGCCACTATGTGCCTTTCAGCCTCATGAAACTTTTCACTTGTTTGCGCACTTGCGCTGTGAGGCTTCTTTGTAAATTACCATTTGATTGCCATATCCCATTGTCGTGGGTTTCGCATATGTTTCTTTTTTATGCTTATTTCATTTTGGTTTTGTTTCCACGTCAATTTAGTTTGTTTAAACTATCATGAGCTATGATAATGGGTATTATACCTTTATTGGTTCAAAACGTGATGTTAGTCTGTCTTCTTATATGAAGAGACCTTAATTACCATATATAATTTTCTTTATGTCTATGTATTTGTCTTGTGACTTTTTCCATGAGCACTTAAATACAGCCACTTCCGGGTCAGGAAGTGACTTTGACAAAGACCGTGAGGTTGAAACGCGTCAGTCAATAAACTTTTGCTCTTAAAAAATATCCTGAGTGCGACTTTGCCTTCTGTTGTTCGACTGGAGGATTTGTACATATATATATATATATATATATATATATATGTATATATACACACATATATAGATACATACACATATATACACACACATATTACATATATATATATACACATATACACACATATACACACACACATATACATATATACACATATACATATACACAAATATATATATATATTCACTGAAAAAACCACAGGTTTCAGGAACGTTATAGTTAGTTGGACATTTCACTCCTAACCATATCACTGTTGTAAGTCTGACCAAGTTTGTCAAGGTATGCATGCCTATGTCTCTGCTTTTACCTGGTGACATGTTACATAAAGATAAACATACAAAAACTTGAATATCCGCGTTTCAAACAGCATACTCTGTAAATTTGTGTACAAGAAGGTGCATGTATTTCTTTCTGCTCCTAATACAGGGCACATGCATATTCAATAGTACATTTGAGGGGCTCTATAACACCTA
Organism: Calotriton arnoldi; assembly: GCA_963921515.1. Lineage (NCBI taxonomy): Eukaryota > Metazoa > Chordata > Amphibia > Caudata > Salamandridae > Calotriton > Calotriton arnoldi. The sequence goes on along the minus strand of CAWUFW010016754.1, from coordinate 29,561 downwards.
TATACATAACACATGTCTGCCTGTGCAACCGAATGACAGAGCAGAACTAACAAGATTTGACTACCTATAACAGAAGCTACCCGTTTTTTAAGCTACCATCTTCAGATCCATAACACATGTGAGAATACATGTACAAGTAGACATATACCTCAGTCACAAGATCACTCAGACCTTTAAACTTAACAGCTTGCACTTCCCATTTCAATATAAAAACAGGTGAGAGAAGTGCAGAAAGAGGCAAGAGAAGTGCACAAAGAAGCAACAGAGATGCAGAAGGAGGCAAGAGAACTGCAGAAAGAGGCAAAAAAGTTGCACAAACAGGCAAACAAGGTGCAGTAAGATGGAACACGGGTGCAGACAGAGGCAAGAGAGGTGCATAAATAGGGAACAGGGGTGCAGAAAGAGGCAAGAAGAGTGCAGAAATTTGCAAGAGAGGTTCCGAAAGAAGCAAGAGGAGTGCAGAAAGAACCAACAGAGGTGCAGAAAGAGGCCAGAGGAGTGCAGAAAAGGCAAGAAAAGTGCAGAAAAAAGCAACAGAGGTGCAGAAAGAGGCAAGAGAACTGCAGAAAGAGGGAACAGGGGTGCAGAAAGAGGAAAGAGAGGTGCAGAAAGAGGGAAGGGGGTGCAGAACGAGGCAAGAGGGGTGCAGAAAGAAGCATGAGAGGTGCAGAAAGAAGCAAGAGAAGTGCAGAAACAAGCAATAGAGGTGCAGAAACAAACAATAGAGGTACAGAAACATGCAAGAGAGGTGTAGGAAGAGGGAACAGGGGTGCAGAAAGAGGCAAGAGAGGTGCAGAAAGAGCGAAGAGGGGTGTAGAAAGAGGTAAGAGGGGTGCCGAAAGAAGCAACAGAAGTGCAGAAAAAAGCAAGAGAAGTGATGAAAGAGACAAGAGACTTGCAGAAACAGGCAAAAGAAGTGCAGAAAGAGGCAAGAGAAGTGCTGAAAGAAGCAACAGAGGTGCAGAAAGAGGCAAGAGAAGTGCAGAAAAAAACAACAGTGGTGCAGAAAGAGGCAAGAGAAGTGCACAAAGAAGCAACAGGGGTGCAGAAGGAGGCAAGAGAACTGCAGAAAGAGGCAAGAAAGTTGCACAAACAGGCAAACAAGGTGCAGAAAGATGGAACAGGGGTGCAGACAGAGGCAAGAGAGGTGCAGAAGTAGGGAAAAGGGGTGCAGAAAGAACCAACAGAGGTGTAGAAAGAGGCAAGAGGAGTGATGAAAGAGGCAAGAGAAGTGCAGAAAGAAGCAACCGAGGTGCAGAAAGAGGCAAGAGAACTGCAGAAAGAGGGAACAGGGGTACAGAAAGAGGCAAGAGGAGTGCGGAAAGAGGCAAGAGAAGTGCAGAAAGAAGCAACAGAGGTGCAGAAAGAAGCAAGAGAACTGCAGAATGAGGGAACGGGGTGAAGAAAGAAGCAAGAGAGGTGCAGAAAGAGGCAAGAGGGGTGCAGAAAGAGGCAAGAGGGGTGTAGAAAGAACCACCAGATGTGCAGAAAGAGGCAAGAGGGGTGCAGAAAGAAGCAAGAGAGATGCAGAAAGAAGCAAGAGAGGTACAGAAAGAAGCAAGAGTGGTACAGAAAGAGGGAAGAGGGGTGCAGAAAGATGCAAGAGGGGGCAGAAAGAAGCAACAGAGGTGCAGAAAGAAGCAAGAGAAGTGGTGAAAGACAAGAGAGTTGCAGAAAGAAACAAAAAAGGTGCAGAAAAAAGGAAGAGAAGTGCAGAAAGAGGCAAGACAGGTGCAGAAAGAGGCAGGAGAGGTGCAGAAAGAGGCAAGAAGGGTGCAGAAAGAGAGAAGAGATGTGTAGAAAGAGGGAAGGGGGTACAGAAAGAGACAAGAGGGGTATAGAAAGAAGCAACAAAGGTGCAGAAAGAGGCAAGAGAAGTGCAGAACGAGGCAAGAAAGTTGCACAAACAGGCAAACAAGGTGCAGAAAGATGGAACTGGGTCCAGACAGAGGCAAGAGAGGTGCAGAAACAGGGAAAAGGGGTGCAGAAATTTGCAACAGAGGTGCCGAAAGAAACAAGAGGAACGCAGAAAGAACCAACAGAGGTATAGAAAGAGGCAAGAGGAGTGCAGAAAGAGGCAAGAGAAGTGAGAAAGAAGCAACAGAGGTGCAGAAAGAGGTAAGAGAACTTCAAAAAGAGGGAACAAGGATGCAGAAAGAGGCAAGAGAGGTGCAGAAAGAGGGAAGAGGGGTGCATAAAGACGCAAGAGGGGTGCAGAAAAAAGCAAGAGAGGTGTAGAAAGAAGCAAGACAAGTGCAGAAAGAACCACCAGAAGTGCAGAAAGAGGCAAGAGAAGTGCAGAAAGAACAAACAGAGGTGCAGAAAGAGGCAAGAGAGATGCAGAAAGAGGCAAGAGAGGTACATAAAGAGGCAAGAGAGGTGCAGACAGAGGGAACAGGGGTGCAGAAAGAGGCAAGAGGTGCAGAAGCATGCAAGAGAGGTGTAGGAAGAGGGAACAGGGGTGCAGAAGGAGGCAAGAGAGGTGCAGAAAGAGCGAAGAGGGATGTAGAAAGAGGTAAGAGGGGTGCCGAAAGAAGCAACAGAAGCGCAGAAAAAAGCAAGAGAAGTGATGAAAGACAAGAGAGGTGCAGAAACAGGCAAAAGAAGTGCAGAAAGAAGCAAGAGAAGTGCTGAAAGAAACAAGAAAGGTGCAGAAAGAAGCAAGAGAAGTAATGAAACAGACAAGAGAGTTGCAGAAAGAAACAAGAAAGGTGCAGAAAAAAGGAAGGGAAATGCAGAAAGAGGCAAGACAGGTGCAGAAAGGCAGGAGAGGTGCAGAAAGAGGCAAGTGAGGTGCAGACAGGCAAGAGGGGTGCAGAAAGAGGGAAGAGAAGTGCAGAAAGAGGGAAGAGACGTGCAGAAAGAGGGAAGAGACGTGCAGAAAGAGGGAAGAGACGTGCAGAAAGAGGGAAGAGACGTGCAGAAAGAGGGAAGAGACGTGCAGAAAGAGGGAAGGGGGTACAGAAAGAGGCAAGAGGGGTACAGAAAGAAGCAACAAAGGTGCAGAAAGAAGCAAGAGAAGTGCACAAAGAAGCAACAGAGGTGCAGAAGGAGGCAAGAGAACTACATAAAGAGGCAAGAAAGTTGCACAAACAGGCAAACAAGGTGCAGAAAGATGGAACAGGGGTGCAGACAGAGGCAAGAGAGGTGCAGAAGCAGGGAAAAGGGGTGCAGAAAGAGGCAAGAGGGATGCAGAAATTTGCAAGAGAGGTGCCGAAAGAAGCAAGAGGAGTGCAGAAAGAACCAACAGAGGTGTAGAAAGAGGCAAGAGTAGTGATGAAAGAGGCAAGAGAAGTGCAGAAAGAAGCAACCGAGGTGCAGAAAGAGGCAAGAGAACTGCAGAAAGAGGGAACGGGGGTGAAGAAAGAAGCAAGAGAGGTGCAGAAAGAGGGAAGAGTGGTGCAGAAAGAGGCAAGAGGGGTGCAGAAAAAAGCAAGAGAGGTATAGAAAGAACCACCAGATGTGCAGAAAGAGGCAAGAGGGGTGTAGAAAGAGGCAAGAGAAGTGCAGAAAGAACCAACAGAGGTACAGAAACAGGCAAGAGTGGTGCAGAAAGAGGGAGAGGGGTGCAGAAAGATGCAAGAGGGGTGCAGAAAGATGCAAGAGGGGTGCAGAAGAAGCAACAGAGGTGCAGAAAGAAGCAAGAGCAGTGGTGAAAGACAAGAGAGTTGCAGAAACATGCAAAAGAAGTGCTGAAAGAAGCAACAGAGGTGCAGAAAGAAGCAGGATAAGTGATAAAACAGACAGGAGAGTTGCAGAAAGAAACAAGAAAGGTGCAGAAAGAGGCAAGACAGGTGCAGAAAGAGGCAAGACAGGTGCAGAAAGAGGCAGGAGAGGTGCAGAAAGAGGCAAGTGAGGTGCAGACAGAGGCAAGAAGCGTGCAGAAAGAGAGAAGTGTAGAAAGAGGGAAGTGCAGAAAGAAGCAACCGAGGTGGAGAAAGAGACAAGAGAACTGCAGAAAGAGGGAACGGGGTGAAGAAAGAAGCAAGAGAGGGGCAGAAAGAGGGAAAGGGGGGTGCAGAAAGAGGCAAGAGGGGTGCAGAAAAAAGCAAGAGAGGTGTAGAAAGAACCACCAGATGTGCAGAAAGAGGCAAGAGGGGTGTAGAAAGAGGCAAGAGAGGTGCAGAAAGAGGCAAGAGAGGTGCAGAAAGAGGCAATAGAGGTGCAGAAACAGGCAAGAGAGGTGCAGAAAGAGGGAAGAGGGGTGCAGAAAGATGCAAGAGGGGTGCAGAAAAATGCAAGAAGGGTGCAGAAAGAAGCAACAGAGGTGCAGAAAGAAGCAAGAGAAGTGGTGAAAGACAAGAGAGTTGCAGAAACATGCAAAAGAAGTGCAGAAAGAGGCAAGAGAAGTGCAGAAAAAACAACAGTGGTGCAGAAAGAGGCAAGCGAAGTGCAGAAAGAGGCAGAGGTGCAGAAAGAGGCACGAGGGGTGCAGAAAGAAGCAAAAGAGGTACAGAAAGAGGCAAGCGAAGTGCAGAAAGAGGCAAGAAAGGTACACAAACAGGCAAACAAGGTGCAGAAAGATGGAACAGGGGTGCAGACAGAGGTAAGAGAAGTGCAGAAATAGGGAAAAGGGGTACAGAAAGAGGCAAGAGGGGTGCAGAAATTTGCAAGAGAGGTGCCGAAAGAAGCAAGAGGAACGCAGAAAGAACCAACAGAGGTGCAGAAAGAGGCAAGAGAAGTGCAGAAAGAACCAACAGAGGTGCAGAAAGAGGCAAGAGAGGTGCAGAAAGAGGCAAGAGAGGTACATAAAGAGGCAAGAGAGGTGCGGACAGAGGGAACAGGGGTACAGAAAGAGGCAAGAGGTGCAGAAAGAGGCAAAAGAAGTTCAGAAAGAGGCAAGAGAAGTGCTGAAAGAAGCAACATAGGTGCAGAAAGAAGCAAGAGAAGTGATAAAACAGACAAGAGAGTTGCAGAAAGAATGAAGAAAGGTGCAGAAAAAAAGAAGAGAAGTGCAGAAAGAGGCAAGACAGGTGCAGAGAGAGGCATGAGAGATGCAGAAAGAGGCAAGTGAGGTGCAGACAGAGGTTAGAGGGGTGCAGAAAGAGAGAAGAGAAGAGAAGTGTAGAAAGAGGGAAGAGAAGTGCAGAAAGAGAGAAGAGATGTGCAGAAAGAGGGAAGGGGTTACAGAAAGAGGCAAGAGGGGGCATAAAGAAGCAACAGAGGTGCAGAAAGAGGCAATAGAAGTGCAGAAAAAGGCAAGAGAGGTACAGAAAGAGGGCAGAGGGGTGCAGAAAGAGGCACGAGGGATAAAGAAAGAAGCAACAGTGGTGCAGAAAGAGGCAAGAGAATTGCAGAAAGAACCAACAGAGGTGCAGAAAGAGGCAAGAGAGGTGCAGAAAGATGGAAGAGGGGTGCAGAAAGAGGCACAAGGGGTGCAGAAAGAGGCACAAGGGGTGCAGAAAGAAGCAAGAGAAGAGCAGAAAGAAGCAACAGAGGTGCTGAAAGAGGGAAGGAGTGTGCAGAAAGAAGCAAGAGAGGTGCAGAAAGAAGGAACAGAGGTGCAGAGAGGCAAGGAAGGTGCAGAAAGAGGGAAAAGGTACAGAAAGAGGCACGAGGGGTACAGAAAGAAGCAAGAGAAGTGCATAAACAAGCAACAGATGCAGAAAGGGGTAAGAGGCGTGGAGAACGAGGCAAGAGGGGTGCAGAAAGAAGCAAGAGAGGTGCAGAAAGAAGGAACAGAGGTGCAGAGAGAGGCAAGGAAGGTGCAGAAAGAGGGAAAAGGGGTGCAGAAAGAGGCATGAGGGATACAGAAAGAAACAAGAGAAGTGCAGAAATACAGAACAGAGGTGCAGAAAGAGGCAACAGGGGTGCAGAAAGAGACACAAGGGTTGCAGAAAGAAGGGACAGAGGTGCAGAAAGAAGCAAGAGAAGTACGGAAAGGATCAACATAGGTGCAGAAAGGGGGAACAGGGTTGGAGAAAGTGGCAGGAGGGGTGCAGAAAGAAAGAAGAGAGGTGCAGAAATGAACAAAAGAAGTGCAGAAAGAAGGAACAGAGGTGCAGAAAGAGGCAAGAGGGGTGCAGAAAGAAGCAAGAGATGCAGAAAGAAGGAACAGATGCAGAGAGAGGCAAGGAAGGTGCAGAAAGAGGGAAAAGGGGTGCAGAAAGAAGCAAGAGAGGTGAAGAAACAGGCAATAGAGGTGCAGAAAGAGGGAAGAGGGGTGCAGAAAGATGCAAGAGGGGTGCAGAAAGATGCAAGAAGGGTGCAGAAAGATGCAAGAAGGGTGCAGAAAGAAGCAACAGAGGTGCAGAAAGAAGCAAGAGAAGTGGTGAAAGACAAGAGAGTTGCAGAAAGATGCAAAAGAAGTGCAGAAAGAGGCAAGAGAAGTGCTGAAAGAAGCAACAGAGGTGCAGAAAGAAGCAGGATAAGTGATAAAACAGACAAGAGAATTGCAGAAAAACAAGAAAGGTGAGGAAAAAAGAAAGAAGTGCAGAAAGAGGCAAGACAGGTGCAGAAAGAGGCAGGAGAGGTGCAGAAAGAGGCAAGTGAGGTACAGACAGAGGCAAGAAGCGTGCAGAAAGAGAAGAGAAGTGTAGAAAGAGGGAAGGGAAGTGCAGAAAGACAGAAGAGATGTGTAGAAAGAGGGAAGGGGTACAGAAAGAGGCAAGAGGGGTGCAGAAAGAAGCAACAGAGGTGCAGAAAGAGGCAAGAGAAGTGCAGAAAAAACAACAGTGGTGCAGAAAGAGGCAAGCGAAGTGCAGAAAGAGGCAAGAGAGGTGCAGAAAGAGGCACGAGGGGTGCAGAAAGAAGCAAAAGAGGTACAGAAAGAGGCAAGAGAACTGCAGAACGAGGCAAGAAAGGTACACAAACAGGCAAACAAGGTGCAGAAAGATGGAACAGGGGTGCAGACAGAGGCAAGAGAAGTGCAGAAATAGGGAAAAGGGGTGCAGAAAGAGGCAAGAGGGGTGCAGAAATTTGCAAGAGAGGTGCAGAAAGAAGGAACAGATGCAGAGAGAGGCAAGGAAGGTGCAGAAAGAGGGAAAAGGGGCGCAGAAAGAGGCACGAGGGGTGCAGAAAGAAGCAAGAGAAGTGCAGAAAGACGGAACAGAGGTGCAGAAAGACGGAACAGGGGTGCAGAAAGAGACACAAGGGTTGCAGAAAGATGGGACAGTGGTGCAGAAAGAAGCAGGAGAAGTGCAGAAAGGATCAACTTAGGTGCAGAAATAGGGATGAGGGGTGGAGAAAGAGGCAGGAGGAGTGCAGAAAGAAGCAACAGAGATGCAAAAAAGAGGAACAGGGTTGGAGAAAGTGGCAAGAGGGGTGCAGAAAGAAAGAAGAGAGGTGCAGAAATAAACAAATAAAAGTGCAGAAAGAAGGAACAGAGGTGCAGAAAGAGGCAAGAGGGGTGCAAAAACAGGCAAGAGGGGTGCAAAAAGAGGGAAGAGGGATGCAGAAAGAGGCATGAGGGGTGCAGAAAGAGGCATGAGGGGTGCAGATACAAGAAAGAGATGTGCAGAAAGAAACAAAAGAAGTGCAGAAAGAAGGAACAGGGGTGCAGAAAGAGGTAAGAGGGTTGCAGAAAGAGGGAAGAGGGGTGAAGAAAGAGGCAAATGGGGTGCAGATACAAGCATGAGGTGCAGAAAAAAACAACAGAGGTGCAGAAAAAAGGAACAGAGGTGCAGAAAGAGGGAAGAGGGGTGCAGAAGCAGGCAAGGGGTACAGAAAGAAGCAAGAGAGGTGCAGAAAGAACAAACAGAGGTGCAGAAAGAACAAACAGAGGTGCAGAAAGAGGCAAGAGAGGTGCAGAAAGATGGAAGAGGGGTGCAGAAAGAGGCACAAGGGGTGCAGAAAGAAGCAAGAGAGGTGCAGAAAGAAACAAAAGAAGTGCAGAAAGAAGGAACAGAGGTGCAGAAAGAGGGAAGAGGGGTGTGAAAGAGGCACGAGGGGTACAGAAAGAAGCAACAGAGGTGCAGAAAGAAGCAACAGAGGTGCAGAAAGAGGGAACAGGGGTGGAGAAAGACAAGAGAAGTGCAGAAACAAGCAAGAGAGATGCAGAAAAGGGTAAGAGGGGTGAAGAAAGAGGCAAGAGGGGTGCAGAAAGAAGCAAGAGAGGTGCAGAAAGAAACAAGAGAGGTGCAGAAAGAAACAAAAGAAGTGCAGAAAGAAGGAACAGAGGTACAGAGAGGCAAGAAAGGTGCAGAAAGAGGGAAAAGGGTGCAGAAAGAGGCACAAGGGGTGCAGAAATAAGCAAGAGAAGTACAGAAAGAAGCAACAGAGGTGCAGAAAGAGGGAAGAGGGGTGCAGAAAGAGGCAAGAGAAGTGCAGAAAGAAGCAACAGAGATGCAGAAAGGGGGAAGAGGGGTGGAGAAAGAGGCACAAGGGGTGCAGAAAGAAGCAAGAGAAGAGCAGAAAGAAGCAACAGAGGTGCTGAAAGAGGGAAGGAGGGTGCAGAAAGAAGCAAGAGAGGTGCAGAAAGAAGGAACAGAGGTGCAGAGAGGCAAGGAAGGTGCAGAAAGAGGGAAAGGTACAGAAAGAGGCACGAGGGGTACAGAAAGAAGCAAGAGAAGTGCATAAACAAGCAACAGATGCAGAAAGGGGTAAGAGGCGTGGAGAACGAGGCAAGAGGGGTGCAGAAAGAAGCAAGAGAGGTGCAGAAAGAAGGAACAGAGGTGCAGAGAGAGGCAAGGAAGGTGCAGAAAGAGGGAAAAGGGGTGCAGAAAGAGGCATGAGGGATACAGAAAGAAACAAGAGAAGTGCAGAAAGACAGAACAGAGGTGCAGAAAGAGGCAACAGGGGTGCAGAAAGAGACACAAGGGTTGCAGAAAGAAGGGACAGAGGTGCAGAAAGAAGCAAGAGAAGTACGGAAAGGATCAACATAGGTGCAGAAAGGGGGAACAGGGTTGGAGAAAGTGGCAGGAGGGGTGCAGAAAGAAAGAAGAGAGGTGCAGAAATGAACAAAAGAAGTGCAGAAAGAAGGAACAGAGGTGCAGAAAGAGGCAAGAGGGGTGCAGAAAGAAGCAAGAGATGCAGAAAGAAGGAACAGATGCAGAGAGAGGCAAGGAAGGTGCAGAAAGAGGAAAAAGGGGTGCAGAAAGAAGCAAGAGAGGTGAAGAAACAGGCAATAGAGGTGCAGAAAGAGGGAAGAGGGGTGCAGAAAGTTGCAAGAGGGGTGCAGAAAGATGCAAGAAGGGTGCAGAAAGATGCAAGAAGGGTGCAGAAAGAAGCAACAGAGGTGCAGAAAGAAGCAAGAGAAGTGGTGAAAGACGAGAGTTGCAGAAACATGCAAAAGAAGTGCAGAAAGAGGCAAGAGAAGTGCTGAAAGAAGCAACAGAGGTGCAGAAAGAAGCAGGATAAGTGATAAAACAGACAAGAGAGTTGCAGAAAAACAAGAAAGGTAAGGAAAAAAGAAAGAAGTGCAGAAAGAGGCAAGACAGGTGCAGAAAGAGGCAGGAGAGGTGCAGAAAGAGGCAAGTGAGGTACAGACAGAGGCAAGAAGCGTGCAGAAAGAGAAGAGAAGTGTAGAAAGAGGGAAGGGAAGTGCAGAAAGACAAGAGATGTGTAGAAAGAGGGAAGGGGGTACAGAAAGAGGCAAGAGGGGTGCAGAAAGAAGCAACAGAGGTGCAGAAAGAGGCAAGAGAAGTGCAGAAAAAACAACAGTGGTGCAGAAAGAGGCAAGCGAAGTGCAGAAAGAGGCAAGAGAGGTGCAGAAAGAGGCACGAAGGGTGCAGAAAGAAGCAAAAGAGGTACAGAAAGAGGCAAGAGAACTGCAGAACGAGGCAAGAAAGGTACACAAACAGGCAAACAAGTTGCAGAAAGATGGAACAGGGGTGCAGACAGAGGCAAGAGAAGTGCAGAAATAGGGAAAAGGGGTGCAGAAAGAGGCAAGAGGGGTGCAGAAATTTGCAAGAGAGGTGCAGAAAGAAGGAACAGATGCAGAGAGAGGCAAGGAAGGTGCAGAAAGAGGGAAAAGGGGCGCAGAAAGAGGCACGAGGGGTGCAGAAAGAAGCAAGAGAAGTGCAGAAAGACGGAACAGAGGTGCAGAAAGACGGAACAGGGGTGCAGAAAGAGACACAAGGGTTGCAGAAAGATGGGACAGTGGTGCAGAAAGAAGCAGGAGAAGTGCAGAAAGGATCAACTTAGGTGCAGAAATAGGGATGAGGGGTGGAGAAAGAGGCAGGAGGAGTGCAGAAAGAAGCAACAGAGATGCAAAAAAGAGGAACAGGGTTGGAGAAAGTGGCAAGAGGGGTGCAGAAAGAAAGAAGAGAGGTGCAGAAATAAACAAATAAAAGTGCAGAAAGAAGGAACAGGTGCAGAAAGAGGCAAGAGGGGTGCAAAAACAGGCAAGAGGGGTGCAAAAAGAGGGAAGAGGGATGCAGAAAGAGGCATGAGGGGTGCAGAAAGAGGCATGAGGGGTGCAGATACAAGAAAGATGTGCAGAAAGAAACAAAAGAAGTGCAGAAAGAAGGAACAGGGGTGCAGAAAGAGGTAAGAGGGTTGCAGAAAGAGGGAAGAGGGGTGAAGAAAGAGGCAAAAGGGGTGCAGATACAAGCATGAGGTGCAGAAAAAAACAACAGAGGTGCAGAAAAAAGGAACAGAGGTGCAGAAAGAGGCAAGAGGGTGCAGAAAGAGGGAAGAGGGGTGCAGAAGCAGGCAAGGGGTACAGAAAGAAGCAAGAGAGGTGCAGAAAGAACAAACAGAGGTGCAGAAAGAACAAACAGAGGTGCAGAAAGAGGCAAGAGAGGTGCAGAAAGATGGGAAGAGGGTGCAGAAAGAGGCACAGAGGGGAGCAGAAAGAAGCAAGAGAGGTGCAGAAAGAAACAAAAGAAGTGCAGAAAGAAGGAACAGAGGTGCAGAAAGAGGGAAGAGGGGTGTGAAAGAGGCACGAGGGGTGCAGAAAGAAGCAACAGAGGTGCAGAAAGAAGCAACAGAGGTGCAGAAAGAGGGAACAGGGGTGGAGAAAGACAAGAGAAGTGCAGAAACAAGCAAGAGAGATGCAGAAAAGGGTAAGAGGGGTGAAGAAAGAGGCAAGAGGGGTGCAGAAAGAAGCAAGAGAGGTGTAGAAAGAAACAAGAGAGGTGCAGAAAGAAACAAAAGAAGTGCAGAAAGAAGGAACAGAGGTACAGAGAGGCAAGAAAGGTGCAGAAAGAGGGAAAAGGGGTGCAGAAAGAGGCACAAGGGGTGCAGAAATAAGCAAGAGAAGTACAGAAAGAAGCAACAGAGGTGCAGAAAGAGGGAAGAGGGGTGCAGAAAGAGGCAAGAGAAGTGCAGAAAGAAGCAACAGAGATGCAGAAAGGGGGAAGAGGGGTGGAGAAAGAGGCAAGAGGGAAGCAGAGAGAAGCAAGAGAGGTGCAGAAAGAAACAAAAGAAGTGCAGAGAGAAGGAACAGATGTGCAGAAAGAGGCAAAAGGAGTGCAGAAAGAGAGAAGAGGGGTGCAGAAAGAGGGACAAGGGGTGCAGAAAGAGGCATGAGGGGTGCAGAAAGAAGCAAGAGAAGTGCAGAAAGAAGCAACAGAGGTGCAGAACGAGGAAGAAGGGTGGGAAAGAGGCAACAAACGTGCAGAAAGAAGCAACAGATGCAGAAAGGGGGAAGTGGGGTGGAGAAAGAGGCAAGAGAGGTGCAGAAATAAGCAAGAGAGTTGCAGAAAGAAACAAAAGAAGTGTAGAAAGAAGGAACAGAGGTGCAGCAAGAGGCAAGAGGGGTGGAGAAAGAGGGAAGAGGGGTGCAGAAAGAGGCACAAGGGTTGCAGAAAGAAGGGACAGAGGTGCAAAAAGAAGCAATAGAAGTGTAGAAAGAAGCAACAGAGGTGCAAAAAGGCGGAAAGGGGTGGAGAAAGTGACAAGATGGGTGCAGAAAGAAGCAAGAGAGGAGCAGAAAGAAACAAAAGAATAGCAGAAAGAAGGAACAGGTGCAGAAAGAGGCAAGAGGGGTGCAGAAAGAGGGAAGAAGGGTGCAGAAAGAAGCACGAGTGGTGCAGAAAGAAGCAAGAGTAGTGCAGAAAGAAGCAAGAGTAGTGCAGAACGAAGCAACAGAGGTGCAGAAAGGCAAGAGGGTTGCAAAAAGAGGGAAGAGGGGTGCAGAAAGAGGCACGAGGGGTGAAGAAAGAGGCAAAAGGGGTGCAGATACAAGCATGAGGTGCAGAAAAAAACAACAGAAGTGCAGAAAAAAGGAACAGAAGTGCAGAAAGAGGCAACAGGCGTGCAGAAAGAGGGAATAGGGGTGTGAAAGAGGCACGAGGGGTGCAGAAAGAAGCAACAGAGGTGCAGAAAGAAGCAGCAGAGGTGCAGAAAGAGGGAACAGGGGTGGAGAAAGACAAGAGAAGTGCAGAAACAAGCAAGAGAGATGCAGAAAAGGGTAAAAGGGGTGAAGAAAGAGGCAAGAGGGGTACAGAAAGAAGCAAGAGAGGTGCAGAAAGAAACGAGAGATGCAGAAAGAAACAAAAGAAGTGCAGAAAGAAGGAACAGAGGTACAGAAGAGGCAAGAAAGGTGCAGAAAGAGGGAAAAGGGTGCAGAAAGAGGCAAGAGGGGTAGAGAAAGAAGCAAGAGAGGTGCAGAAAGAAGGAACAGAGGTGCAGAGAGAGGCAAGGAAGGTGCAGAAAGAGGGAAAAGGGGTGCAGAAAGAGGCACAAGGGGTACAGAAAGAAGCAAGAGAAGTGCAGAAAGACGGAACAGAGGTGCAGAAAGAGGCAACAGGGGTGCAGAAAGAGACACAAGGGTTGCAGAAAGAAGGGACAGAGGTGCATAAAGAAGCAAGAGAAGTGCAGAAAGGATCAACATAGGTGCAGAAAGAGGGATGAGGGGTGGAGAAAGAGGCAAGAGATGCAGAAAGAAGCAACAGAGATGCAAAAAGGGGGAACAGGGTTGGAGAAAGTGGCAAGAGGGTGCAGAAAGAAGCAAGAGAGGTGCAGAAAGAATGAACAGAGGCGCAGAGAGAGGCAAGGAAGGTGCAGAAAGAGGGCAAAGGGGTGCAGAAAGAGGCACGAGGGGTACAGAAAGAAGCAAGAGATGTGCAGAAAGACGGAACAGAGATGCAGAAAGAGGCAACAGGAGTGCAGAAAGACACAAGGGTTGCAGAAAGAAGGGACAGAGGTGCATAAAGAAGCAAGAGAAGTGCAGAAAGGATCAACATAGGTGCAGAAAGAGGGATGAGGGGTGGAGAAAGAGGCAAGAGATGCAGAAAGAAGCAACAGAGATGCAAAAAGGGGGAACAGGGTTGGAGAAAGTGGCAAGAGGGTGCAGAAAGAAGCAAGAGAGGTGCAGAAAGAAGGAACAGAGGCGCAGAGAGAGGCAATGAAGGTGCAGAAAGAGGGCAAAGGGGTGCAGAAAGAGGCACGAGGGGTACAGAAAGAAGCAAGAGATGTGCAGAAAGACGGAACAGAGGTGCAGAAAGACGGAACAGAGGTGCAGAAAGAGGCAACAGGGGTGCAGAAAGAGACACAAGGGTTGCAGAAAGAAGGGACAGAGGTGCATAAAGAAGCAAGAGAAGTGCAGAAAGGATCAACAAAGGTGCAGAAAGAGGGATGAGGGGTGGAGAAAGAGGCAAGAGAAGTGCAGAAAGAAGCAAAAGAGATGCAAAAAAGGGGAACAGGGTTGGAGAAAGTGGCAAGAGGGGTGCAGAAAGATAGAAGAGAGGTGCAGAAATAAACAAAAGAAGTGCAGAAAGAAGGTGCAGAAAGAGGCAAGAGGGGTGCAAAAAGAGGTAAGAGGAGTGCAGAAAGAAGCAAGTGGAGTGCAGAAAGAAGCAACAGAGGTGCAGAAAGAGGCAGGCAAGAGGGGTACAAAAAGAGGGAAGAGGGGTGCAGAAAGAAGCATGAGGGGTGCATATAGAAGCAAGAGATGTGCAGAAGGAAACAAAAGAAGTGCAGAAAGAAGGAACAGAGGTGCAGAAAGAGGCAACAGGGTTGAAGAAAGAGGGAAGAGGGGTGGCGAAAGAGGCAAGGGAGTGTAGAAAGAAGCAAGAGAGCTGTAGAAAGAAACAAAAGAAGTGCAGAAAGAAGGAACAGAGGTGCAGAAAGAGGCAAGAGGGGTGCAAAAAGAGGAAGAGGGTGCAGAAAGAGGCATGAGGGGTGAATATAGAAGCCAGAGATGTGCAGAAAGAAACAAAAGAAGTGCAGAAAGAAGGAACAGAGGTGCAGAAAGAGGCAAGAGGGGTGAAGAAAGAGGCAAAAGGAGTGCAGAAACAAGCATAAGGTGCAGAAAAAAACAAAAGAAGTGCAGAAAGAGGCGAGAGAGGTGCAGAAAGAGGGAAGAAGGGTGCATAAAGAGGCAAGAGGGGTGCAGAAAAAAGCAAGAGAGGTGTAGAAAGAAGCAAGACAAGTGCAGAAAGAACCACCAGAAGTGCAGAAAGAGGCAAGAGAAGTGCAGAAAGAACAGAGGTGCAGAAAGAGGCAAGAGAGGTGCAGAAAGAGGCAAGAGAGGTGCAGAAAGAGGCAAGAGAGGTACATAAAGAGGCAAGAGAGGTGCGGACAGAGGGAACAGGGGTACAGAAAGAGGCAAGAGAGGTGCAGAAAGAGGCAAGAGGGATGCAGAAATTTGCAAGAGAGGTGCCAAAAGAAGCAAGAGGAGTGCAGAAAGAACCAACAGAGGTGTAGAAAGAGGCAAGAGTAGTGATGAAAGAGGCAAGAGAAGTGCAGAAAGAAGCAAGAGAACTGCAGAAAGAGGGAACGGGGGTGAAGAAAGAAGCAAGAGAGGTGCAGAAAGAGGGAAGAGGGGTGCAGAAAGAGGCAAGAGGGGGCAGAAAAAAGCAAGAGAGGTGTAGAAAGAACCAACAGAGGTGCAGAAAGAGGCAAGAGAGGTGCAGAAAGAGGCAAGAGAGGTGCAGAAAGAGGCAAGAGAGGTACAGAAACAGGCAAGAGAGGTGCAGAAAGAGGGAAGAGGGGTGCAGAAAGATGCAAGAGGGGTGCAGAAAGATGCAAGAGGGGTGCAGAAAGATGCAAGAGGGGTGCAGAAAGAAGCAACAGAGGTGCAGAAAGAAGCAAGAGAAGTGGTGAAAGACAAGAGAGTTGCAGAAACATGCAAAAGAAGTGCAGAAAGAGGCAAGAGAAGTGCTGAAAGAAGCAACAGAGGTGCAGAAAGAAGCAGGATAAGTGATAAAACAGACAAGAGAGTTGCAGAAAGAAACAAGAAAGGTGAGGAAAAAAGAAAGAAGTGCAGAAAGAGGCAAGAGAAGTGCAGAAAGAGGCAAGAGAGGTGCAGAAAGAGGCAAGAGAGGTGCAGAAAGAGGCAAGAGAGGTGCAGAAAGATGCAAGAGAGGTGCAGAAAGAAGCAAGAGAGGTACAGAAACAGGCAAGAGGGGTGCAGAAAGATGCAAGAGGGGTGCAGAAAGATGCAAGAGGGGTGCAGAAAGATGCATGAGGGGTGCAGAAAGAAGCAACAGAGGTGCAGAAAGAAGCAAGAGAAGTGGTGAAAGACAAGAGAGTTGCAGAAACATGCAAAAGAAGTGCAGAAAGAGGCAAGAGAAGTGCTGAAAGAAGCAACAGAGGTGCAGAAAGAAGCAGGATAAGTGATAAAACAGACAAGAGAGTTGCAGAAAGAAACAAGAAAGGTGAGGAAAAAAGAAAGAAGTGCAGAAAGAGGCAAGAGAAGTGCAGAAAAAACAACAGTGGTGCAGAAAGAGGCAAGCGAAGTGCAGAAAGAGGCAAGAGAGGTGCAGAAAGAGGCACGAGGGGTGCAGAAAGAAGCAAAAGAGGTACCGAAAGAGGCAAGAGAAGTACATAAAAAAACAACAGTGGTACAGAAAGAGGCAAGAGAACTGCAGAACGAGGCAAGAAAGGTACACAAACAGTCAAACAAGGTGCAGAAAGATGGAACAGGGGTGCAGACAGAGGCAAGAGAAGTGCAGAAATAGGGAAAAGGGGTGCAGAAAGAGGCAAGAGGGGTGCAGAAATTTGCAAGAGACGTGCCGAAAGAAGAGTGCAGAAAGATCCAACAGAGGTGTAGAAAGAGGCAAGAGGAGTGCAGAAAGAGGAAAGAGAAGTGCAGAAAGAAGCAACAGAGGTGCAGAAAGATGCAAGAGAACTGCAGAAAGAGGGAACAGGGGTACAGAAAGAGGCACGAGGGGTAAAGAAAGAAGCAACAGAGGTGCAGAAAGAGGCAAGAGAAGTGCAGAAAAAAACAACAGTGGTGCAGAAAGAGGCAAGAGAAGTGCAGAAAGTCAATAGAGGTGCAGAAAGATGGAAGAGGGGTGCAGAAAGAGGCACAAGGGGTGCAGAAAAAAGCAAGAGAAGAGCAGAAAGAAGCAACAGAGGTGCAGAAAGAGGGAAGGAGGGTGGAGAAAGAGGCAAGAGAAGTGCAGAAAGAAGCAACAGATGTGCAGAAAGAGGGAACATGGGTGGAGAAAGAGGCAAGCGGGGTGCAGAAAGAAGCAAGAGAGGTGCAGAAAGAAGGAACAGAGGTGCAGAGAGGCAAGGAAGGTGCAGAAAGAGGGAAAAGGGGTGCAGAAAGAGGCACGAGGGGTACAGAAAGAAGCAAGAGAAGTGCATAAACAAGCAACAGATGCAGAAAGGGGTAAGAGGGGTGGAGAAAGAGGCAAGAGGGGTGCAGAAAGAAGCAAGAGAGGTGCAGAAAGAAGGAACAGAGGTGCAGAGAGAGGCAAGGAAGGTGCAGAAAGAGGGAAAAGGGGTGCAGAAAGAGGCATGAGGGATACAGAAAAAAACAAGAGAAGTGCAGAAAGACAGAACAGAGGTGCAGAAAGAGGCAACAGGGGTGCAGAAAGAGACACAAGGGTTGCAGAAAGAAGGGACAGAGGTGCAGAAAGAAGCAAGAGAAGTACGGAAAGGATCAACATAGGTGCAGAAAGGGGGAACAGGGTTGGAGAAAGTGGCAAGAGGGGTGCAGAAAGAAAGAAGAGAGATGCAGAAATGAACAAAAGAAGTGCAGAAAGAAGGAACAGAGGTGCAGAAAGAGGCAAGAGGGGTGCAAAAAGAGGTAAGAGGGGTGCAGAAAGAAGCAAGAGGAGTGCAGAAAGAAGCAACAGAGGTGCAGAAAGAGGCAAGAGGGGTGCAAAAAGAGGAAAGAGGGGTGCAGAAAGAGGCTTGAGGGGTGCAGATAGAAGCAAGAGATGTGCAGAAAGAAACAAAAGCAGTACAGAAAGAAGGAACAGAGGTGCAGAAAAAGGCAACAGGGTTGCAGAAAGAGGGAAGAGGGGTGGTGAAAGAGGCAAGGGGGTGTAGAAAGAAGCAAGAGAGCTGTAGAAAGAAACAAAAGAAGTGCAGAAAGAAGGAACAGAGGTGCAGAAAGAGGCAAGAAGGGTGCAAAAAGAGGGAAGAGGGTGCAGAAGCAGGCAAGGGGGTGCAGAAAGAAGCAAGAGAGGTACAGAAAGAAACAAAAGAAGTGCAGAAAGAACGAACAGAGGAGCAGAAAGAGGCAAGAGGGGTGCAGAAAGAAGGAAGGGGGTGCAGAAAGAAGCAAGAGAGGTGCAGAAAGAAACAAAAGAAGTGCAGAAAGAAAGAACAGAGGTGCAGAAAGAGGCAAGAGGGGTGCAGAAAGAGGGAAGAGGGGTGTGAAAGAGGCAAGAGAGGTGCAGAAAGAAGGAACAGATGCAGAGAGGCAAGGAAGGTGCAGAAAGAGGGAAAAGGGGTGCAGAAAGAGGCACGAGGGATGCAGAAAGAAGCAAGAGAAGTGCCGAAAGATGGAACAGAGGTGCAGAAAGACGGAACAGGGGTGCAGAATGAGACACAAGGGTTGCAGAAAGATGGGACAGTGGTGCAGAAAGAAGCAGGAGAAGTGCAGAAAGGATCAACAGAGATGCAAAAAAGGGAAACAGGGTTGGAGAAAGTGGCAAGAGGGGTGCAGAAAGAAAGAAGAGGTGCAGAAATAAACAAATAAAAGTGCAGAAAGAAGGAACAGAGGTGCAGAAAGAGGCAAGAGTGGTGCAAAAAGAGGTAAGAGGGGTGCAGAAAGAAGCAAGAGGAGTGCAGAAAGAAGCATCAGAGGTGCAGAAAGAGGCAAGAGGGGTGCAAAAAGAGGGAAGAGGGGTGCAGAAAGAGGCATGAGGGGTGCAGAAAGAGGCATGAGGGGTGCAGATACAAGAAAGAGATGTGCAGAAAGAAACAAAAAGTGCAGAAAGAAGGAACAGGGGTGCAGAAAGAGGTAACAGGGTTGCAGAAAGAGGGAAGAGGGGTGGCGAAAGAGGCAAGGGGGTGTAGAAAGAAGCAAGAGAGCTGTAGAAAGAAACAAAAGAAATGCAGAAAGAAGGAACAGAGGTGCAGAAAGAGGCAAGAGGGGTGCAGAAAGAAACAACAGAGGTGCAGAAAGAAGCAACAGAGGTGCAGAAAGAGGGAACAGGGGTGGAGAAAGACAAGAGAAGTGCAGAAACAAGCAAGAGAGATGCAGAAAAGGGTAAGAGGGGTGAAAGAGGCAAGAGGGGTGAGGAAAGAATCAAGAGAGGTGCAGAAAGAAACAAGAGAGGTACAGAAAGAAACAAAAGAAGTGCAGAAAGAAGGAACAGAGGTACAGAGAGGCAAGAAAGGTGCAGAAAGAGGGAAAAGGGGTGCAGAAAGAGGCAAGAGGGATACAGAAAGAAGCAAGAGAGGTGCAGAAAGAAGGAACAGAGGTGCAGAGAGAGGCAAGGAAGGTGCAGAAAGAGGGAAAAGGGGTGCAGAAAGAGGCATAAGGGGTACAGAAAGAAGCAAGAGAAGTGCAGAAAGACGGAACAGAGGTGCAGAAAAAGGCAACAGGCGTGCAGAAAGACACAAGGGTTGCAGAAAGAAGGGACAGAGGTGCATAAAGAAGCAAGAGAAGTGCAGAAAGGATCAACATAGGTGCAGAAAGAGGGATGAGGGGTGGAGAAAGAGGCAAGAGATGCAGAAAGAAGCAACAGAGATTCAAAAAGGGAGAACAGGGTTAGAGAAAGTGGCAAGAGGGTGCAGAAGGAAGCAAGAGAGGTGCAGAAAGAAGGAACAGAGGTGCAGAAAGAGGCAAGGAAGGTGCAGAAAGAGGGAAAAGGGGTGCAGAAAGAGGCACGAGAGGTACAGAAAGAAGCAAGAGAAGTGCAGAAAGACGGAACAGAGGTGCAGAAAGAGGCAACAGGGGTGCAGAAAGAGGCACAAGAGGTTGCAAAAAGAGACACAAGGGTTGCAGAAAGAAGGGGCAGGGGTGCAGAAAGAAGCAAGAGAAGTGCAGAAAGGATCAACAAGAGGTGCAGAAAGAGGGATGAGGGGTGGAGAAAGAGGCAAGAGAAGTGCAGAAAGAAGCAACAGAGATGCAAAAAGAGGCAACAGAGGTTGGAGAAAGTGGCAAGAGGAGTGCAGAAAGATAGCAAGAGAGGTGCAGAAAGAAACAAAAGAAGTGCAGAAAGAAGGAACAGAGGTGCAGAAAGAGGCAAGAGAGGTGCAGAAAGAGGCAAGAGAGGTGCAGAAATAAGCAAGAGGAGTGCAGAAAGAAGCAAGAGGAGTGCAGAAAGAAGCAACAGAGGTGCAGAAAGAGGCAAGAGGGGTGCAGAAAGAGGCAAGAGGGGTGCAAAAAGAGGGAAGAGGGGTGCAGAAAGAGGCATGAGGGGTGCATAAAGAAGCAAAAGAGGTGCAGAAAGAAACAAGAGAGGTGCAGAAAGAAGCAACAGAGGTGCAGAAAGAGGCAAGCAGGGTTGAAGAAAGAGGCAAGAGAGGTGGCAGAAAGAAGCAAGGGAGTGTAGAAAGAAGCAAGAGAGCTGCAGAAAGAAGCAAAAGAAGTGCAGAAAGAAGGCAACAGAGGTGCAGAAAGAGGCAAGAGAGGTGACAGAAAGAGGCAAGAGGAGTGCAGAAACAAGCATAAGGTGCAGAAAGAAGACAAAAGAAGTGCAGAAAGAGGCAAGAGAGGTGCAGAAAGAGGGAAGAGAGGTGCAGAAAGAGGCAAGAGAGGTGCAGAAAGAAGCAAGAGAGGTGTAGAAAGAAGCAAGACAAGTGCAGAAAGAAGCAAGAGAAGTGCAGAAAGAAGCAAACAGAGGTGCAGAAAGAACAAGCAGAGGTGCAGAAAGAGGCAAGAGAGGTGCAGAAAGAGGCAAGAGAGGTACAGAAAGAGGCAAGAGAGGTGCAGAAAGAGGGAACAGAGGTGCAGAAAGAGGCAAGAGAGGTGCAGAAAGAGGCAAGAGAAGTGCAGAAAGAGGCAAGAGAGGTGCAGAAATATGCAAGAGAGGTGCAGAAAGAAGCAAGAGGAGTGCAGAAAGAAGCAACAGAGGTGCAGAAAGAGGCAAGAGTAGTGCATGAAAGAGGCAAGAGAAGTGCAGAAAGAAGCAAGAGAAGTGCAGAAAGAGGCAAGAGGGTGCAGAAAGAAGCAAGAGAGGTGCAGAAAGAGGCAAGAGAGGTGCAGAAAGAGGCAAGAGGGTGCAGAAAGAAGCAAGAGAGGTGCAGAAAGAAGCAACAGAGGTGCAGAAAGAGGCAAGAGAGGTGCAGAAAGATGCAAGAGAAGTGCAGAAAGAAGCAAGAGAGGTGCAGAAAGAGGCAAGAGAGGTGCAGAAAGAGGCAAGAGAGGTGCAGAAAGAAGCAAGAGAGGTGCAGAAACGAGGCAAGAGAGGTGCAGAAAGAGGCAAGAGAGGTGCAGAAAGATGCAAGAGAGGTGCAGAAAGAGGCAAGAGAGGTGCAGAAAGAAGCAACAGAGGTGCAGAAAGAAGCAAGAGAAGTGCAGAAAGAGGCAAGCGAGGTGCACAAAGAGGCAATAGAGGTACAGAAAGAGGCAAGAGAAGTGCAGAAATAGGGAAAAGGGGTGCAGAAAAAGGTTAGAGGGGTGCAGAAAGAGGCAAGAGAGGTACAGAAAGAGGTAAGAGAGGTGCAGACAGAGGCAACAGAGGTGCAGAAAGAGGCAAGAGAGGTGCAGAAAGAGGCAAGAGAGGTTCAGAAAGAGGCAAGAGGGATGCAGAAAGAAGCAAGAGAGGTGCAGAAAGAAGCAAGAGAAGTGCAGAAAGAAGCAACAGAGGTGCAGAAAGAGGCAAGAGTAGTGCATGAAAGAGGCAAGAGAAGTGCAGAAAGAAGCAAGAGAAGTGCAGAAAGAGGGAACGGGGTGAAGAAAGAAGCAAGAGAGGTGCAGAAAGAGGGAAGAGGGGTGCAGAAAGAGGCAAGAGAGGTGCAGAAAGAGGTAAGTGAGGTACAGACAGAGGCAAGAAGCGTGCAGAAAGAGAGAAGAGAAGTGTAGAAAGAGGCAAGGGAAGTGCAGAAAGACAGAAGAGATGTGCAGAAAGAGGCAAGAGAGGTACAGAAAGAGCAAGAGAGGTGCAGAAAGAAGCAACAGGGGTGCAGAAAGAAGCAAGAGAAGTGCAGAAAGAAGCAACAGAGGTGCAGAAAGAGGCAAGCGAAGAGCAGAAAGAGGCAAGAGAGGTGCAGAAAGAGGCAAGAGAGGTGCAGAAAGAAGCAAGAGCAGTGCAGAAAGAGGCAAGAGAAGTGCAGCAAAGAAGCAACAGTGGTACAGAAAGAGGCAAGAGAACTGCAGAAAGAGGCAAGAAAGGTGCAGAAAGAGGCAAACAGAGGTGCAGAAAGATGGAACAGAGAGGTGCAGACAGAGGCAAGAGAAGTGCAGAAAGAGGGAAAAGAGGTGCAGAAAGAGGCAAGAGAGGTGCAGAAATAAGCAAGAGAGGTGCAGAAAGAAGCAAGAGAATGCAGAAAGAAGCAACAGAGGTGCAGAAAGAGGCAAGAGGAGGTGCAGAAAGAGGGAACAGGGGTGCAGAAAGAGGCACGAGGGGTACAGAAAGAAGCAACAGAGGTGCAGAAAGAGGCAAGAGAAGTGCAGAAAGAGGGAACAGAGGTGCAGAAAGAGGCACAGAGGAGTGCAGAAAGAAGCAACAGAGGTGCAGAAGGAGGCAAGAGAAGTGCAGAAAGAAACAACAGAGGTGCAGAAAGAGGCAAGAGAAGTGCAGAAAGAGTCAAGAGAGGTGCAGAAAGATGGCAAGAGGGGTGCAGAAAGAGGCAAGAGAGGTGCAGAAAGAGGCACAGAGGGGTGCAGAAAGAAGCAAGAGAAGATGCAGAAAGAAGCAAGAGAAGTGCAGAAAGAGGCAACATGGGTGCAGAAAGAGGCAAGAGAGGTGCAGAAAGAAGCAAGAGAGTGCAGAAAGAAGGAACAGAGGTGCAGAGAGACAAGGAAGGTGCAGAAAGAGGCAAGAGGAGTGCAGAAAGAGGCAACGAGGGGTGCAGAAAGAAGCAAGAGAAGTGCAGAAAAAGAAGCAACAGATGCAGAAAGAGGCAAGAGAGGTGCAGAAAGAGGCAAGAGAGGTGCAGAAAGAAGCAAGAGAGGTGCAGAAAGAAGGAACAGAGGTGCAGAAAGAGGCAAGAGAATGTGCAGAAAGAAGGAAAAGAGGTGCAGAAAGAGGCAAGAGAGGTGCAGAAAGAAGCAAGAGAGGTGCAGAAAGAAGGAACAGAGGTGCAGAAAGAGGCAAGAGAAGTGCAGAAAGGATCAACAGAGGTGCAGAAAGAGGGAACAGGAGTTGCAGAAAGTAGCAAGAGAGGTGCAGAAAGAAAGCAAGAGAGGTTCAGAAATGAACAAGAGAAGTGCAGAAAGAGGAACAGAGGTGCGAAGAGAGGTGCAGAAAGAGGCAAGAGAGGTGCAGAAAGAAGCAAGAGAGGTGCAGAAAGAAGCAACAGAGGTGCAGAAAGAGGCAAGAGGAGTGCAGAAAGAGGAAAGAGAGGTGCAGAAAGAGGCATGAGGGGTGCAGAAAGAAGCAAGAGATGTGCAGAAAGAAGCAAGAGCAGTACAGAAAGAAGGAACAGAGGTGCAGAAAGAGGCAACAGAGGTTGCAGAAAGAGGCAAGAGAGGTTGTAGAAAGAGGCAAGAGAGGTGCAGAAAGAAGCAAGAGAGGTGCAGAAAGAAGCAAGAGAAGTGCAGAAAGAAGAAACAGAGGTGCAGAAAGAGGCAAGAGATGTGAAGAAAGAGGCAAGAGGAGTGCAGAAACAAGCATGAGGTGCAGAAAGAAGCAAGAGAAGTGCAGAAAGAAGGAACAGAGGTGCAGAAAGAAGCAAGAGAGGTGCAGAAAGAGGGAAGAGGGTGCAGAAGCAGGCAAGGGGGTGCAGTAAGAAGCAAGAGAGGTACAGAAAGAAACAAAAGAAGTGCAGAAAGAATGAACCGAGGTGCGGCAAGAGGGGTGCAGAAAGAGGGAAGGGGTGCAGAAAGAAGCAAGAGAGGTGCAGAAAGAAACAAAAGAAGTGCAGAAAGAAAGAACAGAGTGTGAGAAGTTGGCCTGGCATATGCTGTCCACTAATTATAGTGGGCACCTTGCACCAGTCCAAATCGACTCTTATGGTAGGTAGGTTAAAGACAACCTTATTGAAAGCTATCCTAGTGGTAGCTATGGAGAGCAGCCTTCAGGCTAAGTCTTGAAGGAATGTAAAGCAGCTTGTTTTACCAGTCTATAATCTCTTGAGTGACCAAATGAAAGAGCACCACACCAGGTATATATTCAAAATATATGTATTTATTACTAAACACACCCCTCTAGTCTCTTTATGAGGCTAGAGTTCGAAGTACATAAGTTATAAGATCTTAAATCACAATAATAGCACAAATACACGTTTGGGCCCTAGGGGCGTACCAAACCATATACCAATAAAGTGGTATGCGAACCACGACTGAACTAGACACTAGGCCTAGAGCCTCTAGAAGTGCTTGGACCACAAGGAACCACCCAAGGTAGTGACACAGGGGACCCACGGGAGACGCGTGCAGTGTAAATACACAACCGCGATACGCCGTTAACTTCTATGGAGAAAGTCGGGATCGGGAAAATAGAGGAAAGGGACACTTAGAAGAGGACTAGGACAAAACCCTTTGAGATCTAGGACTTTGAAGAGTCTCTACCCACGGGAGCACCGGAGTACTCGTGTTACCTCACCCAGGGAAGCCGGGTGCATAGGTGCCTTTCGGGGTCGGGTTTCGTCGTCGATTCGAATGGCGATCTGCTGCAAAGTGCTGCTGGCGGCCAAGAGAAAAGTGTCCGGGTGGATCCAAGAGTGGATCGGAGTTCTGGTGAACCTGAAAGCAGAGGGGACAGAGTCTGGGTCACTAGCCAGTGACCAGGAAGGCGATGGACAGATGCCCACCGATGTCGAGTGCTTCAGGTGCGTTGACGGTCGTCTTGACTCTTCAGCCACGAGGTCCGGGAGGCGTTGTCGGCGACCAGGAGCAGGATTCGGGCTGGTGCTCGATGTCTGTCGAGTGCTGAGGTGTCGGCGACCGGATTGGACCCAACAAGCCTTGGCAACGGCAAGTCTTGAGTAAGATGTAGATCGTCGATGGTGCAGACCAGCAAGGTCTGTGGAACTCACCCAGCGAGGGTAAGTGAGGGCAGGCCTGGAGCAACCAGGATGCCAAGTAAGGAAAAGATTGGCCTTCGTTAAGGGCTACTAGCCAACGGGCTAGCGACCGCGAAGGAGCCTCGTGACGCCGCACGTGGAGCTGGCTTGCAGGACACTCGTGGAGTGGGGGCCAGTGATCTTCGGTGCAGGTGGTGCTGGAGGCTAGGGCTACTCGGAGCCCAAAGCACGACTTCTTGGGAGACCCAGAAGATGGTGCACTTGCAAATGTGCTCGGTGTCCAGGGGTCACGGTCTCAAGTCACCCACGATAGCCACGGGCCTCAGCTTTGCTGGGGACTCAGGGTAGCCTCGGGAAGTCTGAGAATCCACCTCTGGTGATGCGATGACTTCGGCGTCCGACGGGAGCTTCAGTAATGCGAACCGGACAGATGCTTCTTTGGTGCCTGCCAAGCAGGGGAGTCACTCCTTGACCCCAAGGGAGATTCTTCAGTCCTCTAATCTTGTCGTAGAGCGTCGAAGGTCCAGGATTCAGTGTCAGAGTTTCGTCCAGGTATAATCTAAAGTCCTAAGGACTGGGTTCCTACCTTTATTCTAAAAATAGGGGTTGGACTACTCTGTGGCCCCACCTATGGGTGGGTCAGGGCAGAGGGGTGGCTACACCCCTTTCCCTTTGTCCAGTTCGCGCCAAAGCAGGGGCTGCAAGCCCTGATCCGGTTTGAACTGGGGTATGCACAGGGACACCAAATGTGCCCCCAGTGCAGGACTTCAAAGCACACAGATGGTGCTCCCGCCCAGCCCCAATACACATTGTCCTGTCTGGGGAGGTGGTCACACCTCCCTGGGACAGGAAACCTATTGTCCAGGCCTCCCCTGCCGGAGTTTCGTCCAGCAGCAGGAGGCCAGACTCGTGTCTGTGGCAGCAGCATCCATTTTGTGATGCCAGGGCTCTGGAAAGAAGTTACCGGACTCGTCAGAGTTAACATGTCTTTCCCTCTAGAAGGGTGGAATGCTACCCCCGCCGCCAGGATTGGCGGGGGGTAGTATTCCAAGATGTTTGACACCAAACACGACATGTTTAGGTGCAGCCATTCCAAAGTTAGCATTTTACCGCGAGGATATAATGCGCTTAAGAGTATATGGTCAGGCTGCACTACAAACAGCATCAGAGATGGTCTCCGAACGCTGCAGAGGGGCCCTGCTCATGCAGGGGCACCCTCTCACATAGGAACCATGCACTCTGCCTTTAGGATTGATAAGGCCTGCCTTAGGAGTGACTTATAGGTTTATATGTGTGTATGTATTTCGTGATATAGGTAACCTATATCACAGTAAGGGGTGCATGCACCACCTTACCCAGGCTGCAGTAGCAGACCTGTGGTGTCAGTTTGGATGGCCTTCCAGGGGTGGCATAATACATGCTGCAGCCCCTGGCAGGCCTCTGAGGTACCTATGCCCTTGGTACATAGTATACCATATACTAGGGACTTATAAGGGCACTCCAGATCCCAATCAGAGATGTGCCTAAGGCACATGGAAACCATTTTAGAGAGGAAGCAGCTAGGCTGGGGTTCTGATTAGCAGGGCCCCAGCCAGACTAATGTCGAAAAACAGTGAAGCATCAGCAAAAAGTGGGGGTACCCATGTGAAGCAGATCCTACTCTCCTACACAACCCCCCAAACGTAGGGACATTAAACTAACCTTGCCCAGTTAAGTCTTCATGTTCTAAGTGGAAATACCTAGAGAGTCCATCTGCATTCGCATGGTTACTCCCAGGCCTATGTTCCACTGTAAAGTCCATCCCCTGTAGGGAAATGGACCACCTAAGCAGTTTGGGGTTTTCACCCTTCATTTGTTTTAGCCATAAGAGGGGCTTATGGTCTGTCTGAACCAGGAAGTGTGTACCAAACAAGTATGGCCTCAACTTCTTCAGAGCCCAGACCACAGCAAAGGCCTCCCTCTCTATGGCTGACCAACGTTTCTCTCTAGGGGTCAGCCTTCTGCTAATAAAAGCTACTGGCTGATCCTGACCTTCTTCATTCAATTGTGACAGTACAGCCCCTACCCCCAATTCAGATGCATCTGTTTGAACAATGAACTTCTTGGAGTAATCAGGACTCTGCAGAATTGGAGCAGTGCACATGGCCTGCTTGAGGTCATCAAATGCCTTTTGACAGCTAACTGTCCACTGAACCTTTTTGGGCATTTTCTTAGAAGTTAAGTCATTCAAGGGTGTCACTATTGATCCATACCCCTTGACAAATCTCCTATAGTACCCAGTCAGGCCTAAGAAGGCTCTCACCTGAGTCTGGGTAGTGGGAGCAGTCCAGTCCATGATGGTCTGGATCTTGCTCTGCAAAGGTTGAACCTGGCCTCCACCCACAAGGTGGCCCAGGTACACAACCTGACTCTGCCCTATCTGGCACTTAGTGGCCTTGATAGTCAGGCCTGCCTTTTGCAGGGCCTGTAAAACATTCCTGAGGTGGACCAGGTGATCCTCCCAGGTGGAGCTAAAGACAGCAATATCATCTAGATAAGCTGCACTATAGGCTTCCAGTCCTGTGAGAACTGTGTTCACCAACCTCTGGAAAGTGGCAGGTGCATTCTTCAGACCAAAGGGCATTACCACAAATTGATAATGCCCACTAGGGGTTGAGAATGCTGTCTTGGGCTTTGCAGTATCAGCTAGTCTGATCTGCCAGTAGCCAGCTGTTAGGTCAAATGTGCTGAGATATTTGGCAGAGGCCAAAGTATCTATGAGCTCATCTGCCCTGGGTATTGGATGGGCATCAGTCCTAGTGACTGCATTGAGACCCCTGTAGTCTACACAAAACCTCATCTCTCTTTTTCCACCACTGGTGTGAGGTTTCGGTACTAGGACTACTGGACTAGCCCAAGGGCTATCTGAGGGCTCAATTACTCCCAATTCCAACATTTTCTGGACTTCAGTCCTGATACAGTCCCTGACATGGTCAGGTTGCCTATAAATCTTGTTTTTAATAGGCAGACTGTCCCCAGTGTCCACTTCATGAGTGCACCAGGTGGTCTGACTGGGTGTCAGTGAAAACATATGTCGAAACTGATTGAGGACTTGCCTGCAATCAGTTTGTTGCTGGGTAGTGAGGCTGCCTGCCAAGGCTACACCATCAACTGACCCATCGTCAGGGTTCTGTGAGAGCAGGTCAGGGAGTGGGTCACTCTCTTCCTCCTGCCCTTCATCAGTAGCCATGAGCAAGCCCATGTCTGCCCTGTCCACATATGGTTTTAACCTGTTGACATGGAGAACCCTGTGGGGACTCCTGGGTGTTCCTAGGTCCACTAAATAAGTGACCTCACCCTTCTGCTCAACAATAGTGTGGGGTCCACTCCATTTGTCTTGGAGAGCTGCTGGGGCCACTGGCTCCAACACCCACACCTTCTGTCCTGGCTGGTAAACAGTCAGAACAGCCTTTTGGTCATGCCAGGCCTTCTGAAGTTCCTGGCTAGCCTCAAGGTTTTTGGTTGCCTTTTCATGTACTCAGCCATCCTGGAGCGGAGACCAAGTACATAGTCCACTATATCTTGCTTTGGGGGCTTGAGAGGTAACTCCCATCCTTCCTTCACCAAGCACAGTGGACCCCTCACAGGGTGGCCAAACAGAAGTTCAAAAGGGCTGTAACCAACCCCTTCTGAGGCACCTCCCTATATGCGAATAAAAGGCAGGGCAAGAGTATGTCCCATCTACGCCTAAGCTTTTCTGGGAGCCCTTTAATCATGCCCTTCAAGGTTTTGTTGAATCTCTCAACTAAACCATTGCATTGTGGGTGATAGGGTGTGGTGAACTTATAAGTCACTCCACACTCCTTCCACATTGCTTTTAAGTACCCAGACATGAAGTTAGCACCCCTGTCTGATACTACCTCCTTAGGAAAGCCCACTCTTGAGAAGATTCCCAGGAGGGCCCTTGCCACCACAGGTGCTGTAGTGGTCCTGAGGGGAATAGCTTCTGGGTACCTGGTGGCATGATCCACTACCACCAGGATAAACCTGTGCCCAGAGGCTGTTTGGGGATCCATGGGACCAACAATGTCAATCCCTACCCTCTCAAAGGGCACCCCCACCACAGGTAGTGGTATCAGGGGGCCTTTGTAGTGCCACCTGCTTTGCCACTGGCTTGGCAGGTTACACAGGAGCGACAAAACTCCTTACTGTCTTCAGACATGTGGGGCCAGTGAAAGTGAGGGACAATTCTGTCCCAAGTCTTGTTCTGGCCCAGGTGTCCTGCTAAGGGAATATCATGGGCTAGGGTCAATAGGAAGCCCCTGAACTTCAAAGGTATTACCAACCTCCTGGTAGCACCAGGTTTGGGGTCTCTACTCTCTGAGTACAGGAGTCCATCATCCCAATACACTGTATGGGGACCACTAGCTTTCCCAGCAGCCTCAGCAGCAGCTTGCTGTCTGAGGGGTTCAAGGGAGGGGCAGCTCTGCTGCTCCTGGCTCAGATCTGCCCTAGAAGGTCCCCCTGTCCCCAAGAACTCAACCTGGTCAGGTTCAAGTTCCTCTGGGACAGTTCCTTCTTCAGGGCTGAGATCATCCCCTCAAGGGACTGATCTTCCTCCTGAGCCAAGGGGGAAGGCACTGCCTTAACCCTACTACTCCTCCTCTTGGAAGGCACTTGGTCCATTCTTCCAGAATCCAAGGCCTGTTCAGTGCTAGACATTTTGGCTTGTGACCTGGTCACAGCAAACACATCTGCAGGGATCCCCAGCATTTCTGCATGGGTCCTGAGCTCCACTTCTGCCCAAGCAGAAGTCTCTAAGTCATTGCCAAGCAAGCATTCGACTGGTAGGTTTGCACTTACCACAACCTTCTTAAGGCCAGTTACCCCTCCCCAGGAGAAGTTAACAACTGCCAGAGTATGGTCTGTTCTGACATTGCTAGCATTGGTCACTTGGTACATCTCACCAAGCATAACTTGCCCAGGAAGCACAAGGTCTTGTGTCACCATTGTGACACTTGCCCCTGTGTCCCTAAATGCCAAAGCCTCACGTCCATTAATTAAAGGCTGTTGTCTGTACTTGCCCAGATTACTGGGACTCACAGTGGAGGTCACATCCATGCCTCCATCACAGACTAACACAGCCTGAGTCAGTTCCCTGACTAAGTCAGAGCCCAACTCAGTTCCCAGGGTGAACCCTACTAAACCCTTTGCTGGAGCACTTCCACCAACTGTACTAGGGGGAACAGGTGCCTTAGGGGCATTGGTGGGTGCTGGACTGGAGTCTTTGGACTTGGTGCAATCACTGGTCCAGTGGGTCTTTTGCTTACAGACCTTGCACCATGGTTTTCTTTGGCCTTTACCCTTGGTAGACTGGGAATCCCCACCAGAAGAAGATTTTTGGGGGCCTGATGAAGACTTTTGATCTTTACCCT